>JALPCB010000233.1:0-25893 GCA_026538395.1 Cryptococcus sp. GC_Crypt_3
TGGGTGAGGCGGTTCGGCTGGTACGTCGCAACACAAGCGCATTCAGAATCAGCCATCAAGCACGAAGTTGTGAACAATGGTGAGGAGCTGATGGTGCATGTAAGATAGACTACTCACTCAAGACGATACCCGGTACTTCCAACGAAAAGTTCTTCTCGTCCTCTTCCTCCCCTACAGGCGTGGAGACCACAACGCCCATGATAATACGCTGGTTCGCGGGAGTCTTGGGACTAGTGGGCGAAGCGATGGACTTCGTAGGTGAACTAGGCGAGGATTGGTATGTGTATGGCGAGTATGTCGGGGGCGGGGTCGAGGGGGCGGTGAAGTCGAGGCGGAGGCCTTGTGAGTTTGGGGTCAGCTACTGTGCTGAGCTAGACTGACGCAGAGCTCGCAGCTTGAGAGTATGGTAGTATGGGAGTGTGACAGAAAGGGCAGTGTTACTCACGAGGCTTTTCGGACATGGCTGGCATGCTGGCTATGCGTGTTGGGTACTAGAGAGGCTGAAGTCGATATCGATGTTTGTCGTCGAGGTGCAGGCGAGGGAAGCTGTTAGGATATCTTGTTTTTGAAGTTGTGTTTTACTGTAGTGGTAGAGAGCGTGGTGGTGGAAATGAGTGTGGTAGCTGACGCTAATAGTCGATTATGGGATAATAAGTAGAGACAGCGTGGGTGATCACTGCATCAGAGATTGGGTCGCGTCGAGTATGTTTGCGAGTAGCGTGTGTGGGTGTGTGGGTATGTGTGGAGCGAGTGTCGTTTCAGATCTTGATCATCACCATATACACAACGACTGTGAGCGGAGGATACGGTCCAGAAGTTGTGACGTGGTGTGTGATGATCGAGTGATCGATCAGTGATGTTAATGATGTCAATGATCCCGTCGTTGTAGGTGCACGAGTCGTGGAAGTAGTCGTGGAAGTAGTCGTGGGTTGTGTGTCGTTGAGCGTTGGTCGTTACGAGTCGTGACAGCAGATCGGTTGATTGACAAACGAGTAAAGTCGGTGTGAGGTCCGTTGTAGGTGTGGAAGAGTGGTCGGGAGTTGAAGTTGGATCCGGGCTGAAGGCTGGGTGGGCGAAGCAGAGCAGTACCAGCGCTCAATCGTGTGTGTTGTTGCGATACTGAGATATCAGATTATACGAGCGAATGCGAAAGATGATGACTGTCGTGAGATACCGATGACACTGCATGCATGCATCGCCTACCAGCCGCCAGCTACTTGCTACTACTTGCCATCAATGCACTTGTAGAGCTCACAGTGCGAAAGTTGTTTACACTCGAATTCCCATCCGATGTCACGTTTACACAGTTGAACAATTACCGCCGGACGGTTAGTTTACGTTTTGGATTTACGTTTCTACATTTTGTATTTGGCGTGCCAAGCGAATCCTTTGGTCCTTCTTTGTACCGCTGCTGTTCTCTCTTGCAATAAATAGTCCTGTACGAGTGCTAGGCACAGATGTATTGCCACTACTGTCACTATCAAAAGGACGTACTGCCGCCCGCAGCGCTGTAGCGATCAGACTGTTAGGAGATCGAGAGGCACAGAATGGCAATTGTTTCATCTCATCCCTTATCGCTCATTTTTCCTTCACACCACTTGGGGCTGGTACTCAAGTACTGCTGCGCCGCTGAGGGGTTGAGGGGCTGCAGTTCAGCCTGCCCTGGCACATATATTTAATCTTACGAATGGATTCTGTTCCCCTGTTCTTCGCTCGCTCGCTGCTCTCTCGATGGATCGTCCGTGTAGGCACGCTGACGATCGTTGTCTACCCGTACGCGAGTACTCAATCGCTGCGTGATGCGTGATGCCTGCTGCGTGTTGCTTGATTACAACGTATGATCTGCACTGCCATCCTCGCTGTGGCTCGTATGTACGAACCTTGTGAATGCACTGAATCGAGCTTCAACCTTAAGTGACTATCACCAATGAGCAAGAGCAATGAGCAACAAGCAAGAGCCAAAGTGTGAATAGGGGACGGCTGAAAGACGACAAGGGCGAGGAACGACTGTATACTCACGTACTGTATTCTTACTTTGTCCAAAGCAATGCACGCCCAGAGACCGCGAAGCACAGCAAGGCTGACCAAAACACCAGAGCTTGCTGAGCTCTCTCGCTCGCTGCGCATAAGCCCAATTCGGTCGGCGTGGTTCGCAGCTCATGGTCGGATTGTACCATGTCAAGAGACCAATGCCACTCCTCGCCTTCGTTGGCATGTCGCTTTCTGAAGAGTCGGCTGTAGAGCAAGGTTCGATTGAAAGCGACTGCAAGCTTGGTCGTCCACTGTCCACATGCGCACATCTAAATATGCATATGTCGTCGCGGCTCATGACTAAGTCGAAATAATAGCTATAGTACAGTCATATACGATACACTCTATACGCCCTCCAGGTGATCAGCCTTCCAGTCCAATCAGCTACAATCCCCTAAGCTCCGACGTGGTCGCTGGGGAGGGTCTCCAACTGTTCCGTCTTGCGTTCCGAAGCGCTCTTTGTGGGTGATGACGCAGCTGCAGCAGAGAGGTCGGAGAGGGTCCCGCCCCCTTTCTCCTTCTTGTTCGTCTTGTCCTTACTTGACGGGGTATTGTGATTGACGTCTTTGGTCGAAGAGTCCTTTACGTTCTCAGCGTCGTTCTGAGGTATATCCCCGTTGCCCTCTTTCTCCAGCGTCTCGACAGACACAGGGGGAGGGTTCGACTGCTCAGAACCTTGCTCGGGAACAGGCTCGCTCTCCTCTCCTAGTTCCACCTCTTCCAACTCATCGCTTTCCTCTCGCTCTCCCCCGTTGTCATCCTGATCTGGCTCAGGGAGCGGCGCTACTGTCGGCTCCGGCTCCAGTAATCCCTCTTCCTCCAATAACTCGATCTCATCTTTCGGCACTTCAGCTTCTGCTTCTCCTACGTCTGCCTCTTCCTCATTCTCGGGCGCAGCACCACTTTCCTCGACCTCTTCCGCCTCAGTGTCTGGTATAGGCGACGGCGCATTCTCCACTTCCGCCGCTAGGTCAGCCTGACTCTCGTCATCCGTACCCGGCTCTATGGGTGTATTCAAACCAGCCTCATCCTCCGTCTTGTCGGCTATGGGCGTTTGCACGTCGCCGAGTTCGGGCGGGGTATGTATCGCACTCTGTATGCTTTCAGAGCGATTTCTGAAGTTGATCGATTCATCGGATTCGGCGCTATCGTCTCCTGCGCCGTTCGCGGTGACTTCATGTGGCGTCTTCGGTATTGGCGGTGCTTCCGTGGCGGCTGCCCAAAGCATAGTGGTGCGAGGCTGTTTACCTCGTCCCAATGTACCTCGACCGGTTGTCATTCCGCCACTTGCCCGCGGATCATCCTTGACTGTACCGCCGCCAGCTGAGAGCTTACGCGATTTGCTTGGCGATGTCGGCGATCGGGATTTCAGTGCCTGCGCGCTGTTCTTTCGAGAGCTTGTGCTCGGTCCACGATCGAAGTCGTCCTCGTCCTCCTCAGTCTCCCCATCTGCTGGTTGCGGATGCGCAGAGCTCTTGCCCCCATCCTTGGAGTTCCGTACGTACTTGTCGACGACCTCGCGAGGAATGACCAGCAATCCAGGTCCGACTAGCTCGTATCGCTCGCAGAGAGCTACGAAGCGCGCATAAAGCGATGTCTCCGCTTCGGCGAGCGAGAATGCTTCGCGATGGTGGAAGTATGCGTGGGAGAAGATCCTGGAGAGACGACGAAAGAGGGATGGGAAGTGGGTAAGGGAGGCAGATGGGATCGATAGTCTGTTGGCCAATACAAGCAGAATCAGTGGAAGATCATATGATCATATGATCGTTGTGGAGCTAGCGAACCTCGAGGGAAAGTTCTTGCTAGAATTCAGGAGAGTAGTGGTCGAATCCAGCCTACATCATAGTCAGTCATACCGTATATGTCAGAGATAGTAGGGTTCACTCACGTATGCAAGATGTAGTCTATAGCGCAGCATTCCTCCGTCTGTCCTCCTCCATGTGCAACACAGAGGTATAACCACTCGTCCGCTTTCATCTGCGGACATGACTCGCGGGTGCAGATCGGCAGGAGCGACGTAAGCAGGGACGTCAGATCGATTGGTATCCGCCTGCAGAAACGCGAATCACATTAGCTTGATCGCTCAGACTTCGTTGACCTGAAGCCAGCTGACCTCAGTTGCTCGTATATCCACTGTAAAAATGTGGGTCAGCTAATGTCAATCGAGCAGAAATACAGCACAACAAGTAAAAGTGAGCGCTTACCACATCCTTCTCGGGCGCTTTTCCTCCAACTGAGCCATCCCCGCTGGGCACATCCACCAGCCCCGCGACGTCGTGTGGATCATGTCGGACTTTGAGAGCGAGGTACTCTGCGAGCTGGAATGGACCGTCCAAGTCTGACAGCTGTGGGATTGCGGGGAAAGGCGGTACGGGGGGCATGTCCTGATCACAATACATAGTAAGCGGGAGACCGATGCAGCATGAATATACGTAGCACATTCGAGTAGGGTAGAGATCAAATGGGGCAAAGGAGCAGAGACGTACCGACAACTTTGTCCCCTTTCTAAGCCGGTATCCTCCTGCAGGAGCGCCAGCAACAGCAGTAGAACTCGAAGCCTCGCTTTCAGTCGTAGCAGGAATGATCATCTTGGCTCGTTATTGGTCTTGCCCCTTCTAGCGATTGACACTGTGAGTTCTAAGTTGGTCCATGTAGGTAGCTCGTGTGAGTATGATGGTACGTTGATGATGACTGAATTCACGAAATCATCATCAGCCGTAACGCGCCGCCACTGTCCTACTGTCCTGCAGATGGTCTGTATAACATCCCTTCACTTATGACTTGCCACTAAGCTCACTCGACTTACTCACTTGAATTCATGTTCATATAGTGAATATATCTCACAACAGCATCGTTTCAGCTTTTCTTCCTCATCAATCTTCTCCTATTCAACAGCTATACAACCAAAAGCTCTGACAGAGCCACCTCTCCGTAATCAATCGGCCACCTATATTGGTCGAGTGAGAAGGGGCCGGCAAACTTCCAGCTGGACACGATGTCCGGCGGTCAGAGTTACTACGAGTTCTACCGGGGGTCGAGGTGGGTACTCCTGTCGCCTCTAACCATCTTCTGTTACCTCTTTATTCACAATATAAGCACACGCCCTGATTTGCCGCGATCGCTGCAACCTCGCACTGACATTGATCTTACTTTGTGTCCTCGTAGCATCGGGACAGCCCTGACCGACTCGCTGGACGAGCTCATCACGGATGGCGATATTCCTCCTCAATTAGCTATGAGGGTGTTGCAGCAGGTACGTCAGCTCGCAAGCCTGCTGGTCTGCTTCTAGGCTTATGAGCTGACTCGTCATCTCGTTCCGTCACGACACCTACAGTTCGATAAGTCATTAACCGATGGCGTCCAAAAAGGCGTCAAGCACAAGACGACCGTCAAGGTGAGTTCTTAACAGGTTCAAATTTTCAATCAACCTCAGATCATATCGTCCTCACCGATACTGACCTAGCAATCGGTGAGCAGGGTCATCTGGCGACATATCGATTATGTGACGATGTATGGACGTTCGTAGTCAAAGATCCCCAATTCAAGATGGAAGGTACAGGCGCTGGGTAAGTGCACATTGCTTGGAAGCAATCGCTTGACAATGGGCTTTACGTGCCTCGAATGCCCTGCGCCATACACTGGTGCTCGGAGCTGATCTGATCTCCATGTAGCGCCGAGCTGGTCACTGCGCCCAAAATCAAGATTGTGGCTTGTAAGAGCGGCGATGCGCCAGACGGGAAAAAGGCTGGCGCAGGCGGTGGTGGCGGCAAGGGCAGCGACTTCGTCTGAGCCGGAGCTGGAGGTTGACGGGTTGGGGAAGAAGATAGAGAGTGTGAGACTCGCTGCCTGTGGTGAATGAGCGGAGAGGACGTCCACGGACGACGTAAGGTGTCACCGACCTGATGATTCATGATAGATTGTACCAGATCAAATCCCTAGCATGTATGTAGCATCATCATTCCGCATCAGGTCGGTCTGTGTTCGAACAAACAGCTGGCAGCGGAAGTCTGTAGAGAACAGCGTGGCAGAGTCTTCCAGTTCCGGTGGTTACGCACAAGGGACTTGTTACTCTGCCATCGATACCGGCAGGAGCTAGATCCCAAAGCAGCTTCTTCCAGTGATAGTTCAGCTTTGATCCAAGCGTTGAAGGCTGAGGTCAGAAGGCAGTCCGAAGGCCGACGTTGAGTCTCGGCGCTTTCACTCAACGGCTACACATATACGAAGAAGCGTGGCAACACTATGAATCGTATGACATTAAATGTTGTGGGTTGTATGAGGGCCAGGAGAAACTCGCTATGCTCTTCTCCGACTGAAGCGCGAAGGGGCGCACCGCGCTTGTATGCCCAGCGCAGCGAGGATGGCTTGAATGACGATGCAAGCTTTGCCACAAGTGCAAGTACTCGAATGTCACCCAATAGTACAGTAGTGGCGGAATGGAGCTGCGGATCCTTTTTGTCCTTTTGTCAAGGGAACCCGGCCCCGCACTCACTTGTCACACGCGTCTGACGTAATGAAGGATGGGATGACACGCATCATCACTCGCTGCACCGCTCCCTCGCGAAACACAGAGATATATAAGTTGAGCCGGATATCTTTCATTCCTATCTATCTTACATATCTCATCCACTACCGCAATCAAAAACAAACCAAATCACACGCCAAGATGGACTTTATCAAGAAATTCGCAGAGGAGAAGATGGAGGGCAGTACGTCTAATCCCTCTTTCTCACTAGATCGGCCTTCCGAGTTTTGTCATACGGGGTACGTGTGCTGATTTGCGATTGTGCTTTGATCGTCCACCATCGATCAATAGTGAACAACCAGAACCAGAACCAGCAAGAAGGCTATGAAGGCCAGCAGCAGAACTACGGCCAACAGCAAGGTTACAACCAGCAAGAGAACTATGGCCAGCAGGAGAACTATGGTAACCAGGGCCAGGGCCAGGGCCAGTACGGCCAGCAGGAGTCCTATGGCAACCAAGGTCAAGGCTACGGTCAGCAAGAGAGCTACGGCCAGCAAGAGAACTACGGAAACACCGGTGGGGAGCAGTACAACCGTCCCCATGGCCAGGGTGGGGCCTCCGGCGGTAACAGCGGCATGCCTTCCAGTGAGTGAGGGATATTCACGCGGTCTTCTTCCCGCTTCGTTGTCGTGTGTATCGTATACTGACTAAAAGCGCTCCAACCTTCTTCCAACTGCGCAATGCTTGGCCTGCAGTCAACGACTCGGCCGCGATCGAAGCCGCCAATCAGCACGCGTCGAACGGGAGCGAGAACTCTTCCCTCTTCTCCCAAGCCTTCTCCCACATCAGCTCGATGAACTCGAACGATACCGACGTCGACGAGGATCAAGTTCAAGAGCAGCATGCTCAGGCTTACAGCGGTAACGCTAGTTCTCTCTCTGCTGGCGGTATGGGCGGGTGAGTGGGCGCGACTTCACGCGCAACCTTCAATCTGATGATAGCTGCGGGGTTTGAGCTGATATGAATACGAACCAGCGCCGCTGCCCTCCAAGCCCTCAAGCAGTTCACTTCGGGCCAGAGCAGCGTCTCCAGTTCTGGTGGCGGAGACATGCAGTCCAAGGTACGTCATCTGCGGACCTTGCTTGACTTGTCCTTCACTGACCATTATCTCCTCCACCACAGGTCATGGGAATGGCCATGTCTGAAGCTGCACAGGTGAGCACAATGTTTCGCCGTGATTCTACAGTTTGCAAATTACTGTTGTGGCATTGACTGATTGGTATGCCTTTGCACTCACAGCTCTTCGACCAGTCGGGCGGTGCTGCAGGAGGCACCAAGCAAGACGCCGTCACCTCTGCCGGACAGACCATCATGAAGCTCATGATGAAGCAGCAGATGTCCTCGGTGAGTCCCGTGGGCCTCCCAGCTCTCGCTTCCCCGTGACTTTTGAGAACTTGAAGAGATGAGAAGCTGATCCCTATGGCTGATTGCTCATAGATGATGGGCGGCGGCAACTCTGGTGGCCTGTCGAGCCTCATGGGAATGGTGAGTGGGATCCGACTTCTCGTCGACCGTGACACAAAGTCCGAGCTGGGCTGATGGTTCCCTCCGTGAAGGCGACCAAGTTCATGTAAAGACATGGTTGGAGATGCGTCCGACAATCACGCTTGGAAAGAAACGGAAAACGTACGAAGTAAAACACGACCACGAGATGAATTTCTGTGACATGATCTTGATATTTCCGAAATCAAGCCAACCGTTTCGGATGATATCGTCTCTCAAGACAGTCAATGCCATTTCCAATTCTGATCACGTAGCAAAGTCTTCAAAGATTATAGTCATTTGGCCGGTCGATATCCAAATTCAGTCCATTTCATCTACGGGGTAGATGACAGTAGATTGACACGTCTATTCCGATGAAACACAAATGACATATCTGATGTGTACGAATCTACAGTATGGCACAGCTCTACGCTCTAACCCCGCCCTCCGATCCGCTTGAATAGGCCCGTACTGAAGCTCTGCTTGTTCTTCTTCGCTTCAATCTTCCTCTTGATCTCCTCTTCGATATCCGCCGAATCCAGCTCGCCCATACCGTACCATATAACCGTGACGATACCTAGCAGTGCAGTGATGATGCACGCTACGACTGACGCGATGGCTTTGGTCGTCCAGCCCTGTTCGCGATTCGTCAGTTGATGAGAATATACGAAATCGCTGACATGAGAGAGGGAGAGGGCGACAGAGAGACAGAGAGACAGATTTGAAAAGAGAGAGAGAGAAAAAGAGAGCACTTACCTGGACGAGAGGGAAGGGTCCCCATGGTTGACCTTTGAAATCGGTCGTGGAGTCTGTCCCGATCACATTACCGCTAGTGGGCAAACCCCAGTATTTACATTGATCGTAGAACGGTTGCGGGATTTTGGTGCCCTCCTGGAACTTTTCGGGCGCTTCGAGGAAGACCGCTGCTAGTCCAGAGCTCAGATGCCAGTCGATCTAAATATTGTACGTCAGTGAGCTGTTTGCTGGCATAGTACCTCTAGGTAGCTCAGTGTGACGCCAACTTACGTGACAGTGGAAGAACCAGGCTCCGGGATTGTCCGCTCTCCACCTCAGGACGACCTTGCCGGTAGCCGGTATAGTGATCGTATCTCTTCGACTAGGGTTGTCCTGACCCTCGATTAATGGAGGATTGAGGGCCTCGTCATCCGAAGTAACGTCAAAGCTCCTGCTGACGACTTGGAACTCGTGGCCGTGCATGTGGAACGGGTGGGGCCCGGAATCCCAATTGTACACTGTCAACTGAACGTTGGCCATGTGCTGGTACGCGAACGCGTTCGTCTGCGCGCCGTACACGGGGGAGAGGAAAGAATTGTTGCCCATGGTCAATTCGGTGAAGATCGACGGTGTGATCGGCTCTTGGAAAGTGATATTGTTGAAAGAACCCCTGTTGGTCCCGTCGTCGTACGTATCGAAATTCGCATGGAGGGTGATCTCGATGTCTGCCGGCGCCATTGCCGCCCGCAAGATCGGACTGAATACCGTATCGTCCAGCTCGGGTATATCGTCGTACGTCACTTCGCCGGCCTTGGCGTTGTCGGAGGCATACGAGATTTGGATCGTGTTGTTCAGCACAAGATCGTCGGGGATAACGTCGTACCTGCAGACCACCTGACATCAGTCTCTGTAATATCTCGTCAGCGATCTGCATCACCCACATCTCGGGACTCTGCATGATTGTCATTGCGTAGTTGGTATCCGTCTCGTTCTTCGCTTGGACCAAGATCGAGTATCGCTGAGCAACAGCGATTGTGAGAATGTCGATATCATAAGGCTCAACCTCGACTCCGTCCACCTCGATGACTTGCACATCATGCTGATCCAGCGCGATGAAGAACACTACGAAATATTGGTAAGTTTGAGTGCGGCAGCGAAGTCGACGACAATGCAACTCACTAGCAAGTGCTGACATGTTGACCACTCGGATCTTGTACTTCTTGCCCGCTTCGAACGGTATGCTGAGATTGTCGTTGACGGCAGTACCGTCCCTGATAGCTTCGGCACTGGGATAGTACGAGCCATTCTGTACCAGGTAGATCGCGGCGGCGTCTGGAGCAAGAGACCGTGTCAGCGTCTAGTCTGCATATGTATAGTAAAGTTCGCGCACCTGGTACGGGTTCAGCTCCTGTGGGATTCTTCCAGTTGAGGAAGTCGTTGGTGAGGAGATCGAGGTGCTGGCGATGGTACCTATCCCCAAATACTTTTAGTAACCATTGAGTCCCTGTGGTGAACGACTTCGCTCACCAGTCGGACACGACGAGGGTGTACTCGTCGTCCCAAGCAGTATCATCGCTCCTGCCAGTGGCATTACGAGGCTCTATTGTCAGAGCTGCGAGTATGGGTCTCAGCGATGATACTGACAAGAATCTAAGTCAGGATAGACTGCGACTCACGAGATCGGAGACCGTCAACGTATTGACCAAGGTAGTGCCCATGGATCCAGAACGTGCCGGTCTGCAAACGAAATGGTCAACAATCGACTATTACAGAAACGTCTTGGAATATGACACACCTGTAGACTTGTGTCAATGATATACGACAGAGTTTCTCCCATCGGAATAGAACATTGCGTGATCCCCACTGCTCCGTCGTAGTAGCTCGTCCCGTTAAAGAACATGCCATGGGCATGGAGTGCGGTCCCGAGAGCTGGATCGCCCAAGCCGTTATAGGCGTGGATGATGACTGTATCCCCCTGCGTAGCTGTGATGGACGGTGGTCTGAAATCATACGACAAAGAACAATCAGCATCTCGATCACAATTAGGCATTCTCTTGCCTAACAATGATTATCCGCACGAGACACTCACGGCCATGTTCCATTAACGCCAATGACTCGTCGCTCGAATGACTGCGCCAGACGATTGATTAGTCCTTCAATACGCCAATCGCAGTGAGAAGCGAGACGGGAGACGCTTACTTGGGTTGGATTGGCAGTAGCATATGAGATATTCCACCAGTGCTCCAGCGTTGCAGCTTGAGCGCTGGCCAATAAGGATAGAAAGGCGATGTATGCGAGCATGGCGGGTAGCCAAAAGAGATTGAGGAGTAGAGGTGGATTCCGATATGGATGTTTCGACCTGCTCGTCTATGTAGCCTTGAGTGAGTCGGCCTCGCTCGATCGGAAAGACTTGTGGATCTGATGCGAGGAGATGCTAGTGCCAAGCCTTGTTCAATTGCAGGTACCAAACCCTTGACAGACGTTCTAGTGGTCGAGAAGTGGGAGGCTGTTTGGCTACAGGAGTGAGTCGAAGGGTATCGAGATTGCCAATGATCTGCAGTCGTTATAATTCGCCAAGACCGATTAAATATTCGACTAAGCCAGAGATCGATAGAGGAGAGTTGACAGATGTCGTACCGAAGTCGAGGCCATGTCCTAACGACCGCGCTACTTGCTATCTCAGTGCTATGTCGACGGGCAAGTAGACTATGTACACGACTGATAAATCTGATGTGCGGAGCGAAGAGAACCAAGAGCCAAGCCAAGCTGAAAATGCATGACAGCTTACAGCTTAGATGCGCAATAACATTTGACTGATTCGGCCGATTCCGTCACGGAGACCAGCGCATCTCCGCTTCTGGCTCGATCGGCGCTTAATACAGATTCAGATTCACTCGTAACAGTCTCTTCAGGAGAAGTTGCTATTTGAGCAGCGAGATGTCTGTGTTCACTGCACTACTGTGGTGCTGGCCAACTGCATGCAATGTCATACATTGCTCTCGCTACTCGCTGTGTGTCCTGCGTCATGCCGTAGTAATCAGGTGTTTCAACCACGTCACAAGTTACGGCCGTACCAGTGACTGATTCGGACCAAAATATCGGACTGCACAGTACCGGCGTCGGCATCCGGGTGGAGGTCACCGAAAGGAACAAACTGGCGCAAGCAGTATCTTTTTTCAGCTCTCGACTCATTGTAGCGCATCATTGCATAATGCATGATGACTCGACTCCAATACGGCGTCTGTGTATGATTGATCGTATCCACATATCTCGGCGCTGAGCGTTGTATCTCTCCTCTTTCTCTCTCTGTGCACGGACAATCGATCGAGTATCAGTATAATTCATAAAAGGTGCCAAACGCCAGATCGAGTGTATGAGCGGTCATTCTGGCCTGGACGCCGAAATCAACAGTAAAACCAAAACCAACATCAAACTGAAAATGGCCCCATCAAGAGGGCCGAATCGGCAGCACGAGCGGACTCCGTCACGAGCCTTGGAGGAAGTGGAAGTGGAAGCGAGCATGGGTCCAGACGAGCACTCCGAGGATCCCGTTGCGGATCCAATCATACCGGCTCAAGTGGTCGAGCATCCTTCTTCGACTACGACTTCGACTCGAGCTGAGGGCAGACGCGAAAAGAGTGCACGAGCGCATACTCCATCAATTTCGCCCGATCGCGAATCGTCTTCCTCGACAGTATGCGAAGAGCGACGCCAAGATCGACCGAAAGGCCATAGAGATGCGTTAGGACGTCGACCCCAGTCGGCCTCGCTGCCTCCAGGATGTCACTGGGGTCCCCAGATAGGTCCAGAGCTAGGCCTGGCTCTGACTCGGCTCCCTTCCGAAGAAGCATCAAGAGCGGCGGCGCGTGAGAAGAAGGGGGACGGACCGCAATCTGGTCGAGTGATATGGGTCGACTTCCCCTCTTCTTCGCCCCAAGATCCCTTCTTCTTCCCCAACGGACGCAAACTAGCAATCACAGGCGTCGCGACCATCTTCACCTTTTTCACGGCGTTCAACCCTTCAGCCTACGCTATAGGCGAAGATAGCATGATGGCAGATCTCGGAATGACCTCGCTTCAGTCCGCAGCTGGGCTGGCTTTATATACATGGGTGAGAGCATCTGACTTTGGGGTTTACTGTGTTATTGGTGAAGAGCGAGATGCTGATATGGTATCCTCCTTGCGATCTAGGGCTTTGCAATGGCGCCTCTCATCTTGGCCCCGCTATCAGAAGAGTATGGCAGGAAATGGACATACTTCATTTCCGTCATCCTCTACATGTTGATGCACCTCATGCAGGCTCTGTGAGTACCTCAACCCACCTTTATATGGAGGCGTGAGAGCAGGACTGACCGGTATTGATTGCCTCGTTTCTCATCTTTGCAGTGCCCCCAATATGGCGACATTGCTGGTATCGCGATACATACAGGGGGCAGCAGGCAGCGTCGGGTCAACGCTTGTAGGAGGGACGATCGCGGACATCTACAAACCAGAGCAGTAAGTATTGATTGGGCAGTCCGCACAGGAGAATGACGAGAAGTGTCATTGCTAACTCGTGTTCTGTAGTCGAGGTTTGCCAAGCTCAGTCTTTGCTATGATGGCGATGGTTGGTACAGGCCTGGCACCTGTCCTCATGGCATGGGTCGAAGCGAATCCTCGCTTGCAGTGGCGGTGGATTCAGTGGATCCAAATGAGTGAGTCCAGCGCTGCCCAGTTTTCGTCGTTTCGCTTGTCACGGCCGCTGAATTGACCCTGTACCCTGTACTCAATAGTTTTGACGGCGGCTTTACTCCCTGCCATCCTCGTCGTCATGCGCGAAACCCGCGCCACAGTCATTTTACAACGGCGAGCCAAGGCGCTGCGCAGTGAGCGCGGGCTGCAGGACGGAGGCCGGTATACTGCCAGGAGCGAGATTGGGAAAGCGAGCTTCTGGGCGCAGATGCGAACCAGTCTGCTCCGACCTCTGAGTGAGTCCCTGTTACATCTTCAGACACGTCATATCATAAGTGACGTCTTTCCGTCCACCGCACAGCGTTCCTCGTGGTCGAGCCTGTCGTCACTTTCTTTTCGTTATGGGTCTCCGTTGCTGTGAGTAGTTTGTTCGCAAGGTATGGCTGTTCGATGTACAAAGTGCGGCGCTGATGGTTTCGTCTGCGCAGTGGGGAGTCTTCTACATGCAGATTGGGGGGTTGCATTACATCTTCAGCAACATCTACGGATTTGATATCACACAAGTTGGACTGGTGTACATAACTATCGTGTGAGTCGCTCGCTTTGAGAATCTCAACGCTTCGCTTCTTTACTGACCATAGTCATTGATAGGATCGGCGCTATCATCGGATTCTTGGGCAACTTTATCAACGACAGCTTGTATCGGTGAGCAGACATGTCGCTGTTGAAGACGTATATTGACAAGTAAATATGTCATTGTTATGCGCAGACGTAAATACGAGAAACACGGCGTCGAAGCTCGTCTCTACAGCCCCATGCTGGCGGGGATCACTTTCGCGCTTGGCTGTTTCTTATATGGCCTGACCAGTATTCCTTCCGTGCACTGGATCGTGCCCTGCGTGGGCATGGTGATTATCCTGGGTAAGTCCCATCACTACTCGACAGCCTCTGAGAAAGTGTTCTTGATTTGGTCGTAGAAGCTGACCTCACATCGTTCGCTGACAACAGCAAGCGTCTTGACTATCTATCTCAGTTGTTTTGTATAGTGAGTGCTGTCCGCCAACCCAATTGTAGTGGACCGAGAGGTTGTTCACATGCTGAGATTGAGCTCACTTGCAGTCTATCGGAATGTTACGGGACCTACGCCTCGTCCGCAATTGCCGCTCAAAGTTTTTCGCGGAATATGTTCGCAGGGGCTTTCGTCTTCTTCACCACGGACGTGAGTAGACTTGCACCACAGCATGGCGGCGTGACAACGACGGGTGTGAGTAGATGCTGATATTGCCGATGAACAGGTGTACGAGGCTCTCACGCCTCGATGGGCAATAGTGCTGTTTGGCGGAATCGCGGTGATTCTGGCCGCAGTGCCATTCGTGGCTTTCTTCAAAGGACCGTATATCCGCTCCAGGTCAAAGTACTCTAAAATCCTCATGAGGGAGGAGAGGGAGAGAATAGAGAAAGAGCAGGAGGTACTGGACGGACTCGGATAATCGGGATTGTATCGCGGACTCATTCGTGAAGTGGAGGGAAGGATGCCACATCGTCAGGACAAGGAGAGTGATCGGGCTTGCAAAGACATCATTATATCATCATATCATCACATAGGCATTCCATTCATCCTCAACATCGATAACATCAGCTTTGTACGCATACAAGTAGCAATTAGCATATGCATCAGTGCTGCATCGCTATGAAGCGCGCGCTGTTCTTAGCGTGACTGCAGCTAAACTTCAGTAAGCATGAGATACAATACGCTAGATGTGACACGAACGAGCGATGCGAGGCAAAGTTCGATCCGGACGCTTGTCGATGCGCACCAGTCAACTACGAAGCCATACGGGAATGACAGAGTTCAACCTACATTCGTATTAGGGATGACGACAATGGCTTCGACACACTGTAATTGGACTGGTACCAGAGTACCGCGCTGGTGACGCCTGTGACATGCCCGAGACGCGTCGGAACATTACTCGCAGAGCGCTACATCATGCGATCATGCGAAGCAGCACTGGTACTGCGGTCGAGAGAACAGAGGTGGCTCGCATGATGCCAGTGCAAGCGCTCTGGTGACCCTAAGTATGTCATGTTCCAACCTTGAAGCGTGACAGGGTGTGCGTCACCCAGCTCACCCAGGCTTTACTCGGGCAGAAAGAGTTATGGCAGGTGAACAAATCTGACGCGACTGTTTTGCTCCCTTGACCCTGTTGACGTAATTCCTGCACTGGTGGACTGGTATATGACAGGCTCGGCGTTTCGGTATTACCTCTTCAAATCAGCACAAGTCACGTGAACTCGGCTCCCTGGACTAATCAAGCGGGAAAAGTATTACAAACTGTTCTAATCAGTAACCGGCCGGTAATCGTAATGAAATAGATTCAGCCCACTCATTCACTGCAATGGCAATGGCAATGTTGAATGTTGGATGATTGATTTTCCTTCTTCGCCTCTCCCAGTCGAAAGTGTCTCCAACATAGTCATCTGCTGCATGATAGCTAGGACAGGATAGGGTAGGATAGCGCTCGTCTCAGCTTCTCTCACTTCGACTGCTCTCGCTCGTTTCCGCTTCTACTTCTTCTACATCCACGACGACCCGATACCCCATCGATATAATCGCTCGAAGCAGAACATTACTCGCGCGTCAATCAACGATCGCTCTTCCTCCTCATCAGCTCGACATACAGCGAGCTGAGCTAGCACCATGGCCAGCGGTATACCCGTGCGTATCGTCTCTATACTCTTCCCTCTCATTGCATGTCTGCCTTTTCATCTTGGTCTACCCGCACCCCCAGCCCCAAAAAGCGCGACATTGCGCGAGACAGGGCAACATCGCGTGGCTTGAACATGACCACTTGGATAGGGTCATACATAATCCACCATAGCAAATGCCTATTCCCGTCAATCATGACTTGTCCTCCATGCGCGATGTTTGAGCGAGCCCTTCTCTCCTCGCAAGCGTAGAATGAGACGTTATCCCATTGCAATACCCTCATCACACCACCACTGTCACTGTCACTTGGTGAACATGCGCTGACGCTCGACCTTTTCCTTCCTACCCTGAAACGCAACACCATACCGCTTCATCATTCACCCTACACAACGTTCATCACTCTCCTAATTGATCATTACTACCGTCCCAACGAATCACAATGCCTCCCCAACATTCACAGACACGCCGCACGGCGCGTCGAGTCGATGAGAATGCCCCGCCAGCAGCTGGATCAATCGCTACGCGCTCAAGGAGCACGGTGACCAATGGAGGCGCTCTTGCTGGTAAAGCTGCGTCTACCACAACTTCTATCCCGGTGATGAAGAGGGCGCACTCTGCTGCAGGCAACGCAGCTGTTGGCGGCGCTGCCGCTGCTGGTCTAGGCAAGGTCGATCCAGTAGCTGCGAAGAGACGAGCGGCGTTAGGCGAAGTCACCAATGGCGGGAAGAAAGCTGGCACGAAGCAGGAGGATCGGAAACCACTCGTCACCACCCAAACTTCTCAAGCTGTCTCTCAGCGACAAGCCAAGTCGACTGCGCCCGTTGCAGGCTTGAAGGAGGAGAAGGTGGCTGGAAAGAGGAAAGCGGTCGTGCCACCTGCCAGCAAGATTCCTTCGCGATCGCGTTCCGCTACCGCTTCAACAAGCACTAGTGCAGCCGAGCCGAAACCTCTCAAGGAACGAAGGACAAATGTCGAGGACGGCAAGCCGCTTGCCGACGAGGTGGAGCCCGCGCGCAAGAGAAGAAAGACGTCCAGTCCAGCTTTCCTAGAGGAGGAGGAGTTAGATGAGGCACACTACGACCCCGATGGCAGGGAGATCCTCCTGTCTAGCGGAAGCGACAGCGCGGTGGGGTTGAGGAGTCCGAAAATGAAAGCGAAAGATGAGGGCTGGACAGATCTGGACGCAGAGGACGAAGGCAACCCATCTATGGTCAGCGAATACGTCGTAGACGCCTTCAATTACATGTTGTCCATCGAAGTAAGTTCGCTCTTTCATAGTGGCCTATACCATATGCTCACACCCTGGCAGAAACGAACCATGCCTAGCCCCGAATATATGGACAAGCAAGTCGAGCTGCAATGGAAGATGCGGGCAATCCTCATGGATTGGTTGATAGAGGTCCATTCGAAATTCCGCCTATTACCAGAAACCCTCTTCATCGCTACCAACCTTGTCGATCGGTTCCTTTCCGACCGGGTCATCTCGCTTGTCAAGTTCCAATTAGTCGGTCTGACTGCCCTCTTCATCGCTGCAAAGTACGAAGAGGTCATCTGTCCTGCTATCGAGCACTTCCTCCACATGGCCGATGGGGGTTACAATACCGACGAGATCCTCAAAGCTGAACGGTACATGCTTTCAACACTTGACTTCGACCTCTCATATCCCAACCCCCTCCACTTCCTGAGACGCATCAGCAAAGCCGACGGCTACGACATTCAAACAAGGACAGTCGCAAAATTCCTTGTCGAGATCAGCTGCGTCGAGCACCGCCTGCTCAAGTATCCACCAAGTTTACTGTCAGCAGGAGCCATGTGGCTCGCTAGGCTTTGCCTGGAGCGAGGAGACTGGGTGAGTTTAGCTAGCGGACTCAATACTCGCAACGGCTCAATCGCTGACATTCCCTCGGACACAGACACCGAATCTCGTTCATTACTCGTTCTACGCCGAGGATGAAGTTATTGATTGCGCTCAAGTCATGCTGGACTTCATCCTTGACCCAGAGTTCCAAGACTCATCGTCATTCTACAAAAAGGTAAGCTATATCATATCTTCTCAAAGTTCAGAGGATCCAAGCTGACGCTTTGCCGTTCAGTACGCATCCAAGAAACACATGAAGGCGAGCGTGTACATGCGCGAGTGGGCGATCTCACGATGGCCCGAGTCCGCTTCGGGCGAATCAGAGCATGCGGGAACTGAGCTCAGAATGCTCCTTCTCGAAGAGGCTGAGGCAGAGTAGGCTGCGGGTGATCGCCTTTCCCCAATACTCGGAGGTTGGGTCAAGGCGACAAAGATCAAAAGTGTCTTGATGCGCTGTGCGCTGTGCCTTGTGCATCAGGATCGCCTACCATTATTTTCCACTTATTGGCGATACCGACCATCACCATCATCGAACTCAGACCTTGTTGTTGCTCATTCTACATTCTACATCCGCAATCCACCAAAACCTCATTCCTGTACTTGACATCGACATCGACAACAGCTCGCAAGTCTTCGAGCGCTCAGCCGCACAATGACAATGACCCATCAACCCATCCTCCCGATATCATGCACCAGCACCCGCCCCAGCCTCAGCACCGGACACATTTGAGCAACGAATCCAATACCAATGACTATACGCCCCATACCTTTTCTTTTCTCCTTCCAGTACTTCCAGTATATACTGTATATATTCTCTCTATTGTTGGATCTGGCAACAACGAGTCTTTCCGCACGATTTATGTGTTCTATCTAGTCATGTCCGATACGAGAAGAGAGGAGAGAGCTGGTTGCGAGTTGCAAGGCTGATACCGTAGACTCCAGATGTGACATTCATGTATGCTGTGATCTGTCCACCTCTTAATAATTTCGCTCACTTCAGGCGACTGATATCCATGTTCGATACACGAAACCATGTTAATATGATGCTTCGTTGTGAGTGATGAAAAGCCTTGGTAATATACACATGGATCACCACACTGAGGCTGGCGACCCAGCTGTCCGATCAATATGCTCAGATGAATGACGATGTCATGATGTGTGGTACAAGTGGGACCATGGTGAAATGGCCGTATATATAATTTTGAAATGCACAAGGTCCCGAAAGACTTCCTTTCCGCTCTACTCATAACCGCTCTCAGTCCTGCCTTCTTCGTCCGCGTGTCGGTCAATGCTCGATTCACCCATTCAAAGGTCGACACCCTCGGGTCGGACGATCTTGGACTAACAAAACAGTCAGCATGTATGTAGAATACGTGTCGAGCGATACTACTCACAGTGTCGGGAACACCAGGGAGGGGGAAGCTGGTAGCGAACTTCATGACGTCCTGCTTGAGCTCGGCGATGAGCTTGGGTGCCTCGCCCGAGCCGGACTCGTAAGTCTTGACAAAGTCCTTGAGGAGCTTGGAGCCAGCCTCCTCTTGGGTCTTGAGGGCGATCTGGACGATACGGTGCAAGAACTCGGCGACCTTCTCAACGTCCTGCTCGTTCATTGATCGAGAGGTCAAAGCGGAGGTACCGATACGGACACCACCGGGAACGAGAGCGGAGGTGTCGCCGGCAACGGCGTTCTTGTTGAGGGTGATGTGGGCGGCGTCACCGATCTTCTCAACCTTGGAACCGGTAAGACCAAGAGGTCGCAAGTCCCAAAGGACAAGGTGGTTCTCGGTACCGTCAGTCTGCAGCTTGTAGCCGTGCTTGAAGAGGACGGCAGCGATAGCAGCGGCGTTGGCGCGGACCTGCTTGGCGTACTGCTTGAAAGCGGGGTCGGCAGCTTGCTTGAGGGCGACGGCAATACCGGCGATGGTGTTGTTGTGGGGACCACCCTGGCAGGCGGGGAAGACGGCACCGTTGATGCGGGCCTCGATGTCGGACTCCTTGTCCTTGCGGAAGAAAATGAGACCGGCACGGGGACCACGAAGGGTCTTGTGGGTGGTGGTGGTGACGACGTCACAGTACTCGAAGGGAGAGTTCTGCTCGGCAGCGGCGACGAGACCAGAGATGTGGGCCATGTCAGACAAGAGGTAGGCGCCCTGCTTGTCGGCGATCTTCCTCAACTGTGCGTAGTCCCAGTCACGAGGGTAAGCGGAACCACCGCAGACAACGAGACGAGGCTTGAAGAGGTTGGCGTTGGTCTCGAGCTGGGGGTAGTCGATGATACCGGTCTTGGGGTCGACGCGGTAAGGGAAGGACTGGAAGTAGATGGAAGAAGCGGTGATCTTCTTCTTGGCGGTGTAGTAACCGTGGGTAAGGTGACCACCATCGGGGAGACCGAGACCCATGATACGGTCTTGGGGGTTGATGAGGGCAGTGAAGGCGGCAAAGCTGTACTTTATGGATTAGCGATGCGAATTCAGCCAGTCGTCATTGTCACTCACTTGGCAGTGGAACCAGAGTAAGGCTGGACGTTGACACCCCAGATCTTGGGGTCAAGGTTGAATGCCTTGAGGGCTCGGTCGCGAGTAAGGTTCTCAAGGATGTCGACGTACTAATCGAGAACAAAAGGGATCGATCATCAGTCAAAAGGCATACTTGAAAGGATTGCGTCCGGACTCACCTCGTTACCACCGTAGTAACGGGCACCTGGGAGACCCTCGGAGTACTTGTTGGTGAACATGGAGCCGTTGGCCTCCATGACGGCGAGGGAGGTAAGGTTCTCGGAAGCGATGAGCTCGAGACCGGAGAACTGACGCCATGTCTCCTGCTCGACGAGCTTGTGGACCTCTGGGTCAGCCTCCTGGAGGGACTGGTAGAGGCAGGCGTTGTAGTCCGAGGGGACGGGGATGGAAGAGGACATCCTGGTGATGTTTTTGAGGTTGTTAGGGCGAGTGATCGCTGTGCGTGAGAGCGTGGAGAGGATGGACCGAGTCGAGGTCAACGATGGCATTGGGTGAGAAAGTAGAAGATGGCAAAAGAGAAGAAAGATCAAAATGGGTTTGCTCTGGTTGATTCTCGATGCAACTGCTACTGCACTGCTGCACTGCTTGCACTGCTTCCACTTGCTCGGATGCTTTGGCCAGGCAAATCCGAAGAAAAATAACCAAAAAAAAAAGCGATTTCACCCTGAGATGAAATAAATCTTGCGCGATCACTACTCGATTATGTGATGGGATAAATAGGCATAAATCCGTGGGAAGGATATTCTGGGCAGGATACGAGCAGTGTACTATGGAGAGAGGACTTCTCGACTAGTACGATGGCAGCAAGAGATGTTGAGAGGGATGGGGAAGAGGGGAAGACGACGATGAGAATGGTACAGCCACTTTATTATAGCTGCGAGAAGTCTACGATATCGCCTTCCCCGTCGAGATAAGCAGTGGAAATACACTAGATACCCCTTGGAAATCAATTTGCCGCCCATTTCCAACACTTGTCT
Source organism: Cryptococcus sp. GC_Crypt_3 (assembly GCA_026538395.1). NCBI lineage: Eukaryota > Fungi > Basidiomycota > Tremellomycetes > Tremellales > Cryptococcaceae > Cryptococcus > Cryptococcus sp. GC_Crypt_3. The sequence goes on from JALPCB010000233.1 coordinate 21,500, forward strand.
CATCTCCGCAGGAGAGTGTTATCGGCTTACAGAGTACGACGGACAGACGCTACAGCTCTTCCGGGGCAACTGACGATTTCCAACACACCTGACGGCCATCTCAGGTCGATAGGTGGTCAGTATTGACTATACATCAACGGACCTGACAGTGGCAGCGTAAGAGGGCTACTATGACTTTCGCCAGTTTCTAAGCAGACGCGCGACTGATCTCCCTAATTATCCCATTTCTCGGTAAAATCATGATAATGTTTTCGCCACGCGTCAACCTACAACTGTCCACCGTCAACTGTCCACTGTTCACTGTCCACCTCGACTTCTTTCCTTCCACCCTTCTTTGCACTTCATATCATCATCACCTGCAATCACTTAACCCGTCTGACCATCGCAAGGAGGAGGAGCATGGTGGGCCGAGATGAAAGTGCTGTGCGTGGCAGAAAAGCCTAGTATCGCAAAGAGCATCACCCAGATCTTATCCGGTGGAGGGTTTAGTACAGTGAGCAAGACCAAGAGCAGCACTGTAATCCCTCTCTGCTCCATGCTGACTGAGTTATTTGGCAGCGCGAAAGCAGACACCCGTATGTCCGCAACTACGACTTCGACTACAAGCTTCCGGCTCCTCTGGGAAACGGTAGAGGAGCAGACTTTACTGTCACAGCGGTCTTAGGACATCTGACTTCATCTGTGAGCTGATCGCGATACTGTTGCTTGAACAGTCTGGCTGACTCGCGAGCTCACTCGTTAAGGACTTTGACGACGATCACCGAAAATGGTCTTCGTGCGATCCATTCGCCCTCTTCGATGCTCAAATTCTCACATATATCGACCAAGTGCGTCGTCTTCCTCTCATATCCTCGCATATCCATCGTGATTCCCACTGACATCTGCTGTCATGAAGAAACTCAAGACCATCGAGTCGAACCTGCAGCGTGAAGCTCGCAACGCGGATTTGTTGATGATTTGGACCGATTGTGATCGCGAAGGAGAACATATCGGTTCTGAGATCGTTGCAGTATGCAGAAAGGCGAACAGGAGGATCACAGTGAAGCGAGCGAGATTCAGCGCTATCATCCCTGCGTGAGCTTCCGCGTTTCAACTATCCGTCGTATAAGTCGTGTAAGCTGATTCTGGTGATTAGGCAAATCCACCAAGCTTGTCGACAAGCCGACAACCTGGATATGCGACAAGCGGATGCAGTGGAGGCTAGGATAGCGCTAGACTTGAGGATCGGTGCTGCCTTCACTCGGCTCACGACTGTCAGCATACAAAACAGGGTAGCAGAGCTGGCTCAGCAAGTCACAAGTTACGGTAAGTCCTTCTGTCTTGTTCTGGTGACCTTAGGCTGAGTAGTCGCGCAGGACCATGCCAATTTCCAACACTCGGCTTCGTGGTCGACCAGTATAACCGTGTTCAATCCTTTGTTCCGGAACAATTCTGGTACATCTACGTCGCCATCGAGAGGGAGGATGAGGATGGTGAAGAGCGGGTGGTAGAGTTCAAGTGGCGGAGAAATCATTTGTTCGATATGGAATTCGCGTTCGTGCTGTATGAGCAATGCGCGAGGCATGAGCAGGCAGTGGTCACAAAGGTGGAGACCAAACCAACGACCAAATGGTATGTCGAGCGAAAATCCGAGGCTACCAGTGCGTATCGCTTGCTGACGATTTGGATATAGGAAGCCCCTTCCGCTTACTACTGTCGAGCTGCAACAAGCAGGATCCAGACTGCTCCGTATGGCACCGAAAAAGGTCCTAGATGTGAGTTGCACCGGTAGCGGGCGTGCAACCCATCTGACGCTCAGTGGTCTAGACCGCAGAGAAGCTATACCAGAGAGGGATCCTCAGCTATCCCCGTACCGAAACCGACCAATATGATAAAGATTTCGACTTCAACACCTTGATTCAGAAGCAGACATACGATAACCAGTGGGGACAGTATGCGCAAAAGTGGGCTAGACTGTTTCCTACTCCACGCGGCAAGCTGACCAGTCTATAGACTGCTAGACGGCGATTTCCAGAGACCGCGTAACGGGAAGAAGAACGACAAAGCCCATCCACCTATCCACCCCACTGCTCACGCTGGTGATCTACAAGGCGACGAGAAAAGGGTCTTCGAGCTTGTCACCAGGCGATTTCTCGCTTCATGCTCCGCCAATGCCGAAGGCAAGACCACAACGGTCGAAATCAATATCGCAGATGAGGTCTTCTCGACAAGTGGTACGTTCATCGGGAAATCGTAACACCTCGACTCATGCTATCATTTCCAGGTCTTGTGATATCCAGAAGGAACTACCTGGAAGTATATCCTTACGACAAGTGGTCGAATAGCGCTTTACCCGACTTCCAGGAAGGCGAGACGTTCAACCCATCAATCATCGAGTGCAAAGAAGGTAGCACTAGTCGACCAAACTTGCTTACCGAAGCCGATCTTGTCGGACTGATGGACAAGAATGGAATAGGTATGACAGCTTGCGCAAGACCCCGTACGCCGAGCTGAAGTTGTCTATCGAAACAGGCACTGATGCAACGATCGCTGAACACATCGCCAAGATCATCGAGCGCGAGTACGTTACCGAAAAACAGGAACAGAAGATCAAATACCTTGTTCCGTCAACGCTTGGCGTAGGACTGGTTGAGGGGTACAATGCTATCGGCTTCGATCGATCTCTCAGCAAGCCACACCTCCGACGAGAGGTATGTCCTGCGTAGCGTCTCGTCTTGATAACGTGCTTACGAGGCATCAGACAGAGCACAGGATGCAGCTCATTTGCGATGGTGCTAAGCGTAAAGCCGAGGTCCTGGAACAGACCATTGATGAATACAAGGAGATCTTCATCAAAGCTCGGAGGGAGTTTGGGACCGTAATCGATGTGAGTCGGTTGTGTGACATGATGAACAACTGGCCGAGCGCTGATTTGTATCTGAGTGTGTGGTCGACTATCTACATGGTGCGGGCGAGGCGCAAGAAGCCCTGCGTGCTGCTGCTCGAGCAGGAAGAGGTGCGGCCAGGGGAAGGGGCGCTCCAGGCGGAGGTGCAGCAGGTCGTGGAGGTCGTGGAGGACGTGGCGGACGTGGCGGTAGTGGTTCAGGCGCACGGCAGTATCAGCAGAATGACGATGATGACAGCGGCGACGACGAAGATAACGATGGGCCTGCCCCGCCTCGAGGTGGCGCCCGAGGCCGGGCAGCTCGCGGAAGAGTCACAACGACGCGAGGTACTGTCAAAAGGGGTACCGCTTCGAGAGGAAGAGGTGGAGCTAGTGCTGCCCCGTCATCGTCACGGCGTAAACGCGCACTCGATGATGGTAAGCACGTCCTGGCTTGATCGCGCTATCGCGCGATACTGACGAGTATTCGCAGATGCAGCTTGTCCTTCTCGCGATGACCAAGGGAATGGCGCCGACGCCGCCATGTGTAATTGCAACGTGGCTGCTGCCTTACGTACAACCAACAAACCAGGAGCGAATCAAGGTCGGAAGTTCTGGACGTGCGCGAAGCCACAGGGAGAGCAGTGCGGATACTTCGTGAGCTCGCTGTCTGCGCAGCCGGCACCAAGGGTATGCATGCTGATCAAGCCAATGGGTGATAGGAATGGGCTAGCGATAATGCTGAGGACAGCCACCCGGCAGCAATGCCACAGGCTCGTGCTGGATCCAGTCGTACACATACCTTTCAAGCCGGACCTCAGGAGAAACGACCTAGGATCGAGGTGAGACCGATCATCAGTACTCGTTCTGTCAACTGACGTGCGTTCCGTTGGTGGTGATTGTAGAGTCGCAACACCAATCGGTCTGCCAACACTGGTAACGATCAAGTGGTGAGATGCAATTGTGGTCTCGAAGCGGTGACTGCAACTGCATCGAAAGAGGGCCCTAATCAGGGCCGTCAGTTCTGGTGAGGACAGCTCTCCTGGCTGTCAGTTCCCTTACTACGCTAACGAATTGGATGTAGGGCGTGTCCGAACAATCCTCGTGCACGTTGTGGCTTTTTCGAATGGGATGACGAGGCGGGAAATGGACGTGCTCCCTCTGCGACAAATAATCGAGCTGGATTTGGCGGTGGTTTGAATGGTGGAGGCGGGACCATGGGAGGTGCGTTTTATTGATCGAGATTCACACAGTTGCGGATCCATCTGCTAATCATGTTGCACCGTGCACGTAGAATGCTTCAATTGCGGCGAGCCGGGTCACTGGTCCAATGCGTGCCCTAATGACGATGGATCGGGACCTTCACGTAACGGTGCTGGGCCGTCGAGATCAAACGCGAACAGCGGCGGGGGAGGGGGTGGAGGTACTTCTGGCTGTGAGTGTAGTTGCGATGCGCATCCTGTCGAGTGGCCGGACGGCTGACTGTCACGCGAAGCATGCTTCAAGTGTGGCGAAGAAGGACACTGGTCGA
>JALPCB010000234.1:0-25802 GCA_026538395.1 Cryptococcus sp. GC_Crypt_3
CGTGGCTTCGATACAGTAGCTTGTCGAGCTGTGCGGTGATTACCTGTGCTATCTATCTACAGTATGGTGGATCCAACAACATGGCCCTAATGCTAATCTCAGTTGGATCTAGCGTAAGCGACTCAGTTTTGTGGCGTTGGATTTAATTCCGTCTACCACTTTACCTCCTTGTGGCAGTTCTGACCACATGGACAATAAGCAATAAGCTTAAGCTGCATAAACATCTTTACATGATTGGTTACGCAACTCGTCTCGATCTCTCGATCCTCCAGAATAAGCAGCGGCAGCTGACGCGAATAACCGTGACGTGAGACCACCACCTCTCAGCGCGTGATGTAGATGCAATGAAACTTGAAAAGGGCTATGGCTACAGGTAAATGAGAATCGCGCCGGGAAGAAACATATCACAGCTAATGGTCGCCATACGAATGGGCATAATCACTCTCGCTCGCAAAAGTGATTGCACCTAAGACCTCAAAGTCAGCTCAAGAAACCAGCCCACATGTATACTGATCAGAACTTACTCTCGCTTAGACCAGCACCGCTAGACTTGCGCACGAGACCACGTCGATTCATCAACCTGAAATCTTCGTGCACAGCAGGTGGGCGGACGCCAGTGCCGGCCAAAGCAACACTGGCACTGCGACCGAGGTTAGGCTCAACGCTGAGGCTCGAAAAGCTGCTGGGGAACATGGGACTGCCCGGTCCTCGCTCGTATACTGGCAGAGCAGCCGTCTCCATCACCGGGGTTTGGACTTGCGAAGAGGGCGAACGTCTATACCCGGGCTGAGGTGGTGATGGGGCAGGTTGAGTACAGATCTGAAGACCGACAAATGACTTGGAGCGGGATTGTCGAGTATTTTGGGCAGCCAGAGGAGGCGTAGACAGAGACGAAAATTGAGCCGAGGGCGAGGTGAAAGGATCCGTTTTGTCCCTGTTCCCAGCGCGCTGCGCCGTCGTCGGACCAGATCGCGCAGACTCTTCTCCCTCTCCTTCTCCAATAGTGCCTAGCAAAGCGGTCATACCCGCGGCAGCTTGCTCTCCCTCGTCCTCTACAACCTCGCCAAATGCGGCGGTCAGGTCACGTTCAACCCGAGCGGCATCGTTTGGGTCGACCGCCTCCAATCCCTCAATCCACACTTGATTCATCGAGGGATCATATTCGCCTTCGTCGCCCAAGCCGAGGCCACCCCAGGACTGCGGGATGTCATCCTCGCCACCGGCATTGAGGAGGTCTCCATCGCATCCAAGACAATTGCCGAGTTTCTCCCACAACGAAATCGACCGTTGTCGCACTGCTTCACGCGCCATGAAGATCCAAGCGTAATCCGGGCATTCGTTTCGATCAACCTTGGTGAGATGTAACAATAGTTCCTCATAATTCCAGTCCACTGGGGCAAGACGCTTCCAGCCGGATCTGGCGGGCTCCTTCGGGAAAGCGGCCTTGAGGTGCTTGAAGAGTTTCTCGTTGACGGGATGCTCGACGACCTCTTCGACTTCGCTGACGCGCTCGATATATGGAAGGAGAGTATCTTCGTCAAGCTGCCTGTACTCGACAGGCTCGAGTGCTACCGGGGCCTTCTCCTCGGCGTTGTCCTTGAGGCTGAGTCGGAAGCTTGCGCCAGCGCTTTTCCTCCGCTTCAAGAGGTTGCTCCTGGATACACCTTCAGGGAGCATGACTGGAGAGGCTAGCTGTTTGGCGATGTCTACAACTTGTTCTGGACTGAGAGGTTTCTGGCGCGACTGTACGTCGTTATCGTCAGTGTACGAGTGTGTGCGAATGGTTGCTGGCTTGGCTCCCGACAGAGGACTGAAACCTCCAAAGCTTGATGCGGCGAATGAGCGACGAGGGCCACGGGCGGAAGTGGCGGGGCTGTCGCTAGCTGCTGCGAATGAGGTGAATGGGGAGAGGGATGACGACGATTTCGAGCGATTGTGTCTGACGTCAGCTTGATCAATGTAAGTTGCACTCACTTGCTGAAGCCGGCTTTCTCCGCGGGTGCTCTGACAAGAGTGAGCCGAGAGAAGAAGGAATTTGCGTTGCCGTAATTATCGTCAAGAGCGTGTTCGTCGCTATGACCCCATCTTGCGGCGTGGGCGATAAGGCTGTCTCTGCGGCTCAACGATTTGGTGACTGAGCTAGCTCTGCTCCTGCCAGTGAGACTTCCCGCATCGGAGGAAGCTTTGGAAGGGATTGCGCGACCTGTCTGCAGTGGTGAGAACGCTTGGAGCGGTGATAAGGCCGTGAGACCGTGGTGACGCGAGGGTGAGGCTGATGCGCGGGAGGATCGCCCTGCGAAGCTCTGCGGGGACGAAGGGGCGAAATCCTCCATTGCTTTTAGTGCGGCGTGAGTGACTTGCGTCGGCGGTTTGAGCGTATCGTGTAGGGGTGGAGCCGGCGCGTGGACCTGCGACAGCGGTAACGATTTATGGATGAAGCGTGATGGTGGATAAAGTGTAATTGAGTTGTAAGGCGGCGGATGGGGGAGAGAGCATGTACGTTGGCGTGAGGATGCGGTGGGAGGTGAAGGGGGCGAGGTATCGTTCAGCGGGTAGTAGTATAGAATGGCATCGATGAGGGACGGGAAATAGTGATTCGGGGCAGGAACGATGGACATATTAGCATTGCGTATTGGGGCAACATGATGCAGCACACAGAGATAGGGGAGATGGAATGCGTATTATAGGAGGTGAGTCTTCTGCAGAATCTGTCTGAGGGGCAGCTGATGATGTAGGAAGGTGAAAGGAGGGGGAAGGTGCAGGAGGTGGATGGCGTGACAAGTGTGTTGGCGGTAGAAGGCCTCCGGCGTGAGGGTGTGGAGTGCGCGACAAGGGATGTAGAAGGCAGAAGAAGGTGCGATGACGGGTGCAGACGGTGGAAGTCGGGGAAGTCGTGACAAAGGATGTGAGCGTACTTACAGGTTGACGCGGTTCTGAGAAAAAGTCAGAAGAGGCGAATCGTGTACGCGGATGTATGCCAGGCGTGTCAACGTCTTCGTCTTCCTCTTCGTCTTGGTCCACGTCGATATCGATATCGATATCGTTGTCCAATGCTTCTTCGTCCAATTCTAGCGGGGGGGACAACAAGGGCGCTTGGCGCGGAGAGGGCGTTGCCGCCGTGGACGAGATGGAGGGTGGGGACGACGGGTGATCTATGTCGATATCCTGGTGTTGGGACGAAGAAGACAAAGACAGAGAAGGGCGGAATGACGATTGCGAGAACATGCCGCGTGATTCCTAGGAGTAGGCGGAGTATGCAAGAACCTTGTTGCTATGGTGTGGTACAGTGTAACGGTGTAAATGGTTGATCAGGTGATGTCGTGTCGTACTGTACGGCAGTGCTCCAGCAGCACTCGACTACTCAGTCGGCAGCGGCACGAAAGGAGGGAAAACGAGGGAAAACGAGGCAAAGGAGTGCGACGCCGCCAAGTAGAGTGGGGCAATGCCGGGGCGCACGTATTTCAACCCACTTAACTTTTGTATCTACTACTGTTGCTCTACTTTTCGCAATGGGCCTATGCGCAAAGATGTCCCGAGTTCTTCCGCGGTCCCTTGGGCGGTTGTGGTGATGGTTCGGGCGGAGTGCCGTGGGCAGCGGGGCAGCGGCAGTCCCGACGGATCAGGTGAGCGACGCGGTACAGCTGATGCGGGGATAGAATTGATCTGTATGCTGTGTGTGTATGTATGTGTCTGCGTATGTATGTGTATGCTGTATGCTGTGTGTATGTGTGTGTGTCGTACGCTGAGAATATTCAGTACGAGGAACGAGGGTGCGGTCATGCGGCAGTGCAGTGAAGTGCGAGTGACAGTGCGGCTGAGCTACGTCAGCGGGGCTTCACCCCTGAAGCCGCAGACTTTCACGAGTTACCCTGATTCTGCCACTGGAGCCACACTGCTTCGCACGGGGTATCCATCTTCCATCCTTTCCTTCTTTTCCTTCGCGCTTGGCACGGCGTCCTCGTGCTCGCTTACAGCGCTGATGGTGATGCAATCCTCAAGGAGATGAGGATGGTGATAGAAATAATGATGGGATATACCTGGTGACCTGCTGCAATACTCGGATCTTTCGTCGACTCTGCCGGCTGAAACGGGGTTATCAATCTCAATATACCCCTTGATCACCACAACCATCAAAGCCATCATTGCACACACGTTCTCCAAGCACGACATGCATGTTACTTCTTTCGACAAGAATCTACTTCCATAGTGACTAATCAGTCATAATTGGACACATCAAAAGTCTGCTTCTCTCATGTTTCACCTGCGAACACCGCTCTCGTCTGCGTCATGGTCATTGTCAGCGTCAGCGTTGAATCATCACCGTAAAACAGCTACAGCTCGCAACGAGCAGTGAGAGGCCTCACCTTTACTGTCGTACGACGTATCAATGGGACCCAGAAGCAACCTAGAAACGTGACATCCAATAAGCACAATTCTGACCTCGGATACTCTGCTGCGAAGCAGAAGCGCATAGCGTAGAGCGCAATGACCCACTTCATGATCCACATTTCGGGCGAAAGCTCTTCGCCCGTCTTCTGCAGCATCTGAGCTTGCTCATATTCGAAGTCCATAGTTTGGTCGATCAGTCGTCCGATCAACGGGTCATCGTCCAAAGCACTCAAGAACTTTTGGGCTGATCAAGCAATGGATCGAGGACCAACGTACAGCCGAATCAGCTTTGGTCTAGCCCAATAGGTCAGATGTACAGCTTGAACTTACCGCTTTGGTCATTACCGACTTGCGAGAGCTGATACGAGACTGCGTCGGGACCGTCTGCGCTACTGTCAGCTTCTCATCATTACGAAGTATGCGACGTAAGACTTACAGCGCGACCTCTGCAGTTCCTGGTTGGCATGCGAGATGACCTGGGACACTGTGAGGCGTCAGTAACAGCCCGAATTATACAGCTCGTACTCACGTTTATCGGTCGACTCGCCCGCAGGCGCACCGTCAGTGATGGCAATGACGAGAAGAGGCTTTTGGAGCGTGTTCGATCGAGCAGGACCAAGCAGCAATGGCTGAAGGATTTTCTGGTCCAACGAGGTACCGAGGGGTGTGAGGCCTAACAGTCACTTTTAGCGAGCGTAGCGCTGTTGGAGGAGATTGGGCGAGGATGTACTCACCGCTGAACTGGACTTGCTGAACCAGAGACATGGCTGCTGACTCGGAGTTGATATGGTCTCCTTGGACGTTACCGTTGAGGAAACGGATTTGGCTAAGTGATATCAGCTTGAGCGAACGGTGTAGGACTTGATTAACTCACATGCCATCCTGGTCGAATAAGGAGCATGCAAAGGCAATCTTGGCGAGGATCCTATAATGTTGCAGAATCAGTATTTCTCATCATGTGCGAAATAGGATTAGGGCACTCACATCTTCAAATCCTCGATACGCTCTCTGTTACAATAGGTCAGTCAGTCTCATCTAGGCCAGCGGTCGACACGGCTACTCACCCGCCCTGCTCAAACTTCATCGAACCGCTGTTATCGACCAGAATGACCACGTCGAAGAGGGCGATCTTGACCAGATCAGAGGCGAGTTCCAGGGGCAACTTCCATGCTGAAGCGAGCTGCTGCAGCGCGCCGCTCTGCACAACGCGCTGAGCGATCGGCTCGACGGATTGCGGGCTGGTGTAGAACGCTTGGAGGTGTTGCTATAGTTCTCATTAGCAACTATCAAGTACATTTGGGCAGCAACACAGGACATACGTCTTGAACACATTGACCGAGGAGAGAGGCGACGTAGCGCGCATCAACGCCTCCGCCCGCGCCAGGTGCGGGCTGTTGGCCGTACTGGCCTTGAGCCTGTTGACCGTATTGGCCTTGGCCTTGAGCTTGCTGGCCATATGGGGTTTGTGCTTGTTGATTATATTGACCTTGAGGCTGTTGGCCGTACTGTCCAGGCTGCTGTCCATATTGTTGTCCAGTTTGTTGTCCATACTGTTGTCCAGATTGCTGACCATACTGTCCAGGTTGCTGCCCATACTGCGACGGGGTCTGCCCGTACTGGCCAGTCTGAGCGCCGTAGGCAGTGGCAGTTGCACCGGGACGAGAAGGGATACTGGGCGGCGTACCATACTGGCTGCTAGTTTGCTGTTGACCGTACTGCTGCTGCTGAGGTTGCTGACCATATTGCGACTGCGAAGGCGGTTGACCATACTGCGACTGGGCAGATTGCTGGCCGTACTGCGTGGATTGCTGCTGCTGGCCATAGATCTGACCTGGCTGAGTTGACCCGTAGGCCGGGGCCTGCTGACTATACGCGCCGGACTGAGGCTTGGCGCCTGCGCCTGATAGCGCACCGAGAACGCCGGCAGCAGCGTTGGCTTGGGCGAGTTTGCTTGCGAAGCCCATTATGTATGGTCGCTGATGTAGAGGCAAGAGAAAGGGTTTTGTATGTTCTACTTTGAGTCTTGTACGCGTTGTATGTATTGTGTACGATCAGTTGAATGTCGATGATAGCGGGGCGGTGAGAGCGAATGCAATGGCAATGGCGGTGCAGGGAGCAGGGAGTACCCGAGAAGCAGTATAAGTATGCGAGTGACACGTGTCAACCCGCGGATTAGGATTAGCTTGGATGATAACGTAATCGGGAGTTTTATCTGATTTGAAATCGATTACGAAACGCATAAACTGCATACTCGTATAACGCCTTCTCTTTGACCTATGTACGATAGCCTAGTCTTTAGCGTACCATCAGGATATCAGGATATCAGGATACCAGGATACCAGACCATCAGAGCTAGATATAAGTATCCTCGGGCAACCTCAATCCATCGTGGATGCTTGCGCCCTAAAACACACATAACGTGAGCAACTCGACTTGGAGCGACGTCATGCATGTAGACAGAACGCACCATGACTCTACCGCCGTCGACGGTCAGCAGCGCGTTGTCCATGAATCCGCCTGCTTTGCTGCTTAGCATGAGGACGGGACCGACGATCTCCTCCGGCAAGCCTGGGCGGCCTGTGGCGTACAAGCACACAAGTATATCAAGTAGCAAGTAGCAAGTAACAAATAGGTGGACCAGTCAGCATGGCAGAACATCATATGCTAGATGAGAGCCCGACGCACCAGCAGTCGATCGCTTGCCGGCCTTTGCCGCTCCAGAGGCCATATCGTATTCGTGCCCCTGAGTTCCGACTGGGCGTTCGGAACCGGTCATCTCGGAGGGGAAGATACCGGGACAGATGGTGTTGACGCGGATCTTGAACCTGCCATCGTAGAGCAAGAAGCGATGTGATTTAGTTCTGAGGGAAGGTGTATGTATGATAGATAGACGAGCGACTTACGGGTGAAGTCGTCCCGCCAGAAGAGAACTGAGGTGGATTGCTACGATCGATCATTGGTATCAGTTTTTCGTCCATGCTCTACACTGCACCGCCGCCCAACTCACTCGCAGCCTATCCAGAAAGGGTGGTCAGTCGTTATACCAGGTCAATATATCACCTGGAAAGCGTGTATCTCACCTTGGACGTGCCGTACGTCGGCGTGCCCATCGCACTATCGATATTCGATTATCAGCAGCGTTCCCGTTGCAATCTAAAAGACCGAGGACATACCGCTGGTTGACCAGACCTGCGATCGAGGCGATGACGATCACGCTCGCGTCGTCGGACTTGCGGAGGAGCGGGACCAGCGCCGCGGTCATGAAGTAGACGCCTTAAAGCATCATTTCAGCTTGATTTGCATTGGTGGACTGAGCAGTGCCTGTGAACTCACCGTTCACGTTGACTATGGAGTCAAGTTTGGTTTTATGATGAGTATCTTGGAGCAGGAACTGAACGAAGACATGACAGCTCACTAGAGTTGGTGACGTTGAAATCATCGCTGTCGCCTGTTTAGCACGGTGTTGTGATGATGGAAAGATATCTGACTCACTCGTCAATCCCGTCCCACATGACCTTCTCCACCTGATCGGCTGAAGGTATGTCAGCGTACCCGTAAATGCAAGCTCAGGACGAAGTATGCAGGCTGTGCTATAGCGATAGAGACGACTTACGATCGTTATGATCCTCGATTCCGGTACGCCAAGGCTTGCTCACTCCCGCGCAATTGACCAGGACGTCGATCTACCGTCGGCCATGTGTACTGTCAATCGCGTAGCTATAGCGAGAAGGACACGTCCTCTCCTCCCTCCGTGGGGTCCAAGGTGAGCTGTGTGCACGTACCTTTTGCTCTTTGGCGGCGATCGCGTCCGCGATTGCCTTGCAGCCAGCTTTGGTGGCTACGTCGCCTTGGATTCTGTTACGCAGTGGCGTGACAGATCAGCTCTCGACTTGCGTATCTCTAGTCTCTTGCATCACAGAGCTACACAGCCACACGGCGTTCACAGTGTGTGTGATACAGTAGACGGCACGGAGGGGGAAGGACGTAGGACGAGAGGCGCGATATGCAAGGCAGAAGAAACTTTGACCTACGTGCTGACGTCCCCTCCGACCTCTTTGGCCGTAGCGTCCAACACCTCCTTCCTCCTTCCGGTAATGTAGACCTTGGCGCCATTCTCCGCGAACCCGCCCGTGATCGCTGCCAGCATCATTAGTTTATCATGTCTTCGCTGCATAGCAATAAATGTTCGCTTACCTTTGCCAATACCCGTTCCGCCGCCTGTGATGACCACGACCTGAACCACGCGTATCAGTCATTCGTCGACGATCCCATTCCCCGTGCGCTGGGAAAGGTGTAACATTTACGTACCTTGCCCTTGACGCCGAAGATATCTTCAAGTTTGAAGCTGGTAGAGGGCATCTTGACCTGTTGATTGTCTCAAGTACAGCTGCGTATAAGACGAAAGAGGAGGGCAGAGTGCACAGAGTCGTCTTAGATGCAGTATGATAACTTATATGCAGTAGTACAGCATGGTGAGGTAATATGAATGACCGGGCCGAAGGTAGCCGAATCCAAGCCAAGCCTCGAGTTATCTCAACGTTCACCTCTCTGACCTTTCCACCGTTCTTCGTCCCTCGTCCCTCGTTCACCATTCGGTCTCGAGGCTGAATGATATGACGACGCGATTGATGCATATCGCAAGCTGGGTAGGTCTTTGCATCCAAGACTCACTCTGAAACAGAATTGTAACCAAGAGAGACCGATAGCGAAAGCAGATTGCTTCCGACAATCAATCCTCAATCAATAGCCATCTTGGGGCTCAGTCCGGCTCCGACTTACCCCGTCCCCGAGCTTGACAAAGCACCCCACATCAACATCAACATCACCGACTGATCGACGCGGGTGAGTGATTGCTTCCGACGAGCGACGTATACGTGCTCCCCCTCGTAAAGGGAGGTGGACAGTAGTAGTAGTAAGCTGATCTGTCAACGGCAATTCACGGCACGCTCAGTGGTCTGTCGGCGTGCGGCTGCGAAACTCGTTCAAGCATCTTTTGCTTAAGCTTACGACAGTGTGCCAAGACGCACGCGCAATCGTCATGACACATGACGAATCGCAGCTGGCCGCTTTGCTACTGCGCCGACGGGCTGATTATGCATCAAAACATCAAGCCGCATGACCGACGGCGTGGTGATGCCTCCACATCAGAGTATGCTTACTGCTTACCGATCATCTCAACATGGAGAAAGGAGAAAGGAGAAAGGAGAAAGGAGTGTAGTCCGCCCCGCTCCGGCCCCTCCACTCGCAGTCCATATGGCAGCGGTGGAGGGATATCCTATCACCAATCGATGGGACGGAGTACAGGCTCACCTCCACTTCCTGCTTGATTCTCGCCTCCACTTCCTGCTTGTTGCTTACCGAATATTCGGATTTGATTCCTGCTCACTAGCACTCACCGCTCCGAGATAGATCGAGGCATTTTGATCCCATCAATGACGTAAATAGCTACCTCCACTCCAAAGGCGTTTTCCGAGGATTACGGCGTTTGAAGCTTTCGTGAATTTATTTCATTGTCCTCTGCTAATGTAATACGATATACCACTGCCGCACCTGCCGCTGATTGCTCAGCAATCATAGCTCGCTTGGTGTTTGCTCAGCCTCTCCTTTGTTCGTATTGATTGTCGCAGCGTGGCCTTTGGCCTTCGGTCTTAGGAGTCTAGGGTAAGTGGAGGCCAGCGCAATCTATCAGCGTGAGGCTTGTTGGCTTGCTTGCTGGCTTGCGTGTCTCGTGTCAGGTTACAGATTTTAAGCACCTCGATCCATATAAAACGTCATGCACACATCTGTTCTGTTCCCACTTTGATTGCATCCAATTTCTCTTTCACCGGCCACACACTACACTACACTACACAAATTCACTCACACATACTCATACAAAATGTCCGGCACTGACTACAAGTTCGAGGGATGGGCTGGCTTGGCTCCCGATTCCGTCAAGGGTAACCTCAAGTGGATGGAGTACGAGCCCAAGACGTTCGCCTCTGACGACATTGACAGTGAGTCCGCCGCCACCGCCATATACTACTCGTTCTGCTACCATTGCTTGTGACGACTACTGATCGCTGACATTACACCCCACAGTCAAGATTCAGTACTGCGGTATCTGCGCGTCGGACATCTCTACCCTCAACGGCGGCTGGGGCGACATCTCCCACATGTACCCCCAGGTTGTCGGCCACGAGATCGTCGGCCTCGTCACTCGCGTCGGCGACAAGGTGGAGAACGAGATCAAGGTCGGAGACTTGGTCGGTGTTGGCGCCCAATGTGACAGCTGTCTCTCGTGCGAGAACTGCAACCAGCGTGAGTGCTTCGCTGCGATGACCGCAGCATCCTTTTGGGTTAGTGTGCGACGGCTGACCCGTGACTTGCTCGTCACTCTGCAGACATGGAGAACTACTGCAACAATGGCATGACCGGAACATACAACGGCAAATTCACGCGTACCTCGGATAACGAGAAGTCGTACGGTGGCTACGCCAACTACTGGCGTGGACCCTCGCACTTCGCCGTCAAGATCCCCAAGGAGATCGACCCCGCAGAGGCCGCTCCGTTCCTCTGTGGAGGCGGCACAGTGTTCGGCCCGTTGAAGCAGTACGGCGCTGGCACCACCGCCAAGCGCGTCGGTGTCATTGGTATTGGCGGTTTGGGCCATTTCGCTCTGCTCTTCGCCAAGGCAATGGGCGCCGAGGTCACCGCCATCTCCCACTCTGCGCGCAAGGAGCAGGACGCAAAGGAGTTGGGCGCAGACCACTTCCTCATTACTGGGGACGACACCGCAAAGGCCGTCGCCCCCCACGCACGATCGCTCGACCTCATCATCTGTTGCTCAAGTGAGTCGCGCTCGAGCACCCTCATGTGCAGCGCCTGAAGCTGACTGCGCACCACGTGTCACTTCGCAGACGACCCCGCGATGCCCATCGACGCCTACCTCTCGCTCTTGAAGCCCAAGGGCAACTTCATCCTCGTCGGCGCTCCCGAGACACCCCACATCGCTCCGTTCTCCGCCTTCACCCTCATCTTGAGTGAGTCAAGCTTTCAAGTTTCCGCGCTATGAGTAGTTACTGACCGCTACTCACTGCTTATCTTAGACAACGTCCACGTCGGCGGCTCGCTCATCGCCTCCCCCCAGACTCTGCGGGAGATGCTCGACTTCATCGCTGAGAAGAACATCAAGCCCTGGATCAAGAAGTGGGCAATGGACAAGGTCAACGAGGCCGTCCCCGCCATGGACGACGGCAAGGCGCGATACCGTTATGTTCTCGTCAACGAGGCCAACGGCGGCAAGCTTTGACTTGAAGATGTCGCAGGACATAATGGTAGAAGTAGATTGTAGCTTGAATAAACATAAGAGGGTTGATGATAGATATTAGAGGACAAAAGTCAGCAGTCAGCAGTCATAGTTGTTATGCATCGGAATCCGTTCAGCAGAATAGAACGTCCTCAGTAGTGGTTGGACGCAACGGATTAGCTTGTCGGTATGGCGGAATGACCATTTGACAATGTGACAAATCAGTTCTTCGACATGAGCTTATCACTGTACATACAGGATATTACACTATGGCTTAAGCCCAGTCGTGATGCCGATCATTGCGCACGGATACAAATACCGATCCGGATCCAGCCGTCAGCGCCGCAGACGCACGCGGCGAGCCAAGGGAGTTCGACTTCGGGCGGCAGGAGTATACCCTGCGCTACAGGGAAAGCGAGTGGGTACGGGTCTGTTGTTGCTGATTTCGAAGTTGGTTCTGGAGGGAAGAGGAGGGGTAAATGTTGGTTCAGGATAGAGAGGAGGGTGGTCGGTTTGCCTATCGCCATAGTGTTGCGTTAGCATACGTGATATATATGAGAATCCAGCTTGGACGCAGATCAGGAACAAATGAGAGGGATACTCACCACCTACGGCTAGAGGCGGGATGACCTCCTGTATCACCGGCGCTCCATCAGGTAAGTATAGCTTTATGGGTAGAGCTCTCGTGGCGTAGGACGATTCGGGCTTGGCGCCTGATCCGCCTGCACCCGGGTCGGTAGAGGGCGGTCTGGAGTGATTTGAAGGGGTGACGGTCGGTGCTGGGAGGGGGAGAGGCAGGACGCGCGATGCCATGCGCGTATGCAGGTCGAAGTCGTCTTCGCGTACAGGCGATGTCAACTCTATTGTATATGTATACGAGAGCAAGACAGAGACGCACCTTGCGTGATACCGTCCCATCCTGCGTCAATGTCCGCTCGGCGGAGACTGGTTACTCGCGAGGTATTTCTCCACCTGACGAAATCCCCAGCTTTGACCTGGTTGATCCACTTGCTTTTGCACGTATCGATATTGTTCGACATGAGGAGCGCGTTGTTTGGCGGGTTGGACAGGTGTAGGAGGAGCTTTAGTGGACGTGACTTGATTATTGACGGTGTTGACGATGATGGTCCGTTTGAATCAGCAGGTAATGGTCTAGGGCGCGAGATGTAGGATAGCGTCTCAATCAGGTCTATTGGCCAGTGCCTATCACGATTCCACTCGAGGGTCAGCATAACTGATAGCGCGTTGCGCAGGGCACGATTACGCACCACCGGCATGGACCAGGACGAGCGAAACCGCCCGGCTCGCCATCGTACTCTTCTTCAAACCACCAGTCTTTCTCTTCCGTAGCGCGTAATTGGTCGTCATCAAGGACCAGCTCGACAAGGTTCTCTCTTATCTCAGGGATGAGTAGCGGCAGATAGGTGTTTCGCGGTGCTTGGATCTATATCGACCACCGGTCAGCTGCTGAGATATCATACGTAGCTGAAGTAGTATCGTAATGATGTCCTTCGAGCATCTAGCTCAATGAAGGACTAACGCCTATCGACACATCGTGTTGGGCCAGAGATGCTAGGCACTCACGAAATACCGATCACCGCCTGCGCCTGCACCGGGCTCACCGTCCGCCAGCCTGATGGACAGAGGGATGGACGACTGCCATGCCAGTCTCCGAAAGAGGTTGGTGGAGGATTGTATTGGGTTGTTCGAGGACATGGCGTCTGAGACACAACGACTGAGCCTGCGTTACGGTCTGGTGCTGCTGGCTGCTGGCTGCGATGTGACGCTTCGCGACTGAGGCGCTAGCTCGAGAATGAGGGGATAGCCGGCGAGAGCGAGAGGGTCACGACTGACGCTGACAACATGAAACATGATCACGAGCATTGTTATTGATTGGTGATATCGGCATAACACATAACACATGCCGCGCCTATCTTCGGTAAACTTTCTCCGGTCATCTCTGTTTTGACCAATATTTCTGACTGAACTTATACATCTTCATCGACCCGTCCGGACCCAGCGAGCAACGAGCAACGAGCAACGAGCGAGCCACAGAACGAATACAATGCCATCGAGCGTCGAGGCCAACTTGCCGCACACGAACGAGGGATATGGGACCCACGAGTACTGGTGAGTGGCTGCATCCACTTCTTCTTACTATCCACTATCACTACCCAAGAACATTGAGCGAAGAGCGAAGAGCGAAATGCGAACAGTGAAGAGTTGCTGCTGATATAAACTGCAGGGAGAAGAGATATACAGCGTGCGTCTCAACGATCCCACCATCTTACGCCTCACACATCATACAGAAGCTCCTGCCAGCAGGAGTACGCAGAATAGGATATAGCTAACAGAGAACCACGCGTTGCGCGAGTAGCGAAGCAGACGGGACGACATTCGATTGGTTCCTCACGCCGGCATACCTCTTGCCGCTGTTCGAAGAGCTGACGAGCGATATTGGGGAAGCGAGTGCTGGCCCCGCTAGCTCGAGCTCAAGTGCGGCGAGTGGGACTGTGAACGAGACCGAGACCGAGACCGAGAACGAGAACGGGGATGAAAGCAGTAGTGGAATTGGGAGAGGAAAGCAAGCGCGGATATTGATGCTTGGATGTGGGAACTCTGCATTGGGCGAAGTGGTCAGTCCGTCTTCCCAGCTCGGTCTTTGCCCCTTCTCACATGACTAAAGAGTTGACAAGCGTTGGTTGCCATTGCTAGATGTACGACGCAGGCTGGACGAACATCGTCAACGTCGACGTGAGTCTTGATCTGTCCTTACATCTCTTCTACTCCTAGAGGCATGAGCTTAATCATGAGCACGAGCACGAGCTGAAAGGTGTGATGTAGTACAGCAAAACGGTCATCGAGCAAATGACCGAACGGCACGCTTCGCGCCCCCATATGAAGTGGTCAGAAATGGACGTGTTAAATCTGGGATTTGGGGAGGACGAGTTCGATTTGGTGGTGGATAAAGGGACGATGGAGTGGGTATCATCTCATCTCATCTCATCGAACCAACATCTCAACCTAGCCGTGGCAAAACGTATTACATGTGCCCGCAACCGTCCTAGTCCTCTTCCTTGTATCTTCCTTCTCGGACTTGGCTAACGAGCGTGGAATAGTGCGATGCTCACGAGCAAAGGTGATCCATGGGTAGGTGACTTCGTCGCCTCGCTTCCCTCGCGGGTGGAACCATATCTAAGCTGACTCGATAACCGCGCAGAACCCCTCGGAAAAAGATATCAAGGCGTGCACACAAGAAGTCACCGAGGCGCTTCGGTGAGTCGCACCTGACTCTGACTCAAGCCGTCTTGCATCTCGTCATCTGATTCGCCTGATCTAGGGTACTACGTAAGAGGAAAGGATCCAAATTCGTCTAGTCAGTGATCTCAGTCTCTCACCATCGCTATCTCATCGACAAGATCACCATCTATCAACGAGTTGCGAGCAAAGTGACACAAGACTGACGCGCTCATACCTTTTCTGCGCTCAGCTTCACATTCGGTCAACCGCATTTTCGCAAGAGGCAAGTGGGCACCCCTGCCCCCATTGTCCCCCTTGCCTAGCTTTTCTATGGCTCATGAAACAGCCTGCCTCTCGTGATAGAACGCTGACACACTCTGATCTTTAGATACCTTCAAGATCGACCGGGCTTTTCCCTCACGCACAAGGAAATAGGACCGCCAGAGGGGTTCGCGTACTTCATGTACACGCTCTCGTATACAGGCGAATAGCATCGCCATTGCACATACACATGTCATGCGCATGCATGTCTGCATATCTGCATATCTGCATTGATCGTTATCGTGTAGGTTGCGAGTCTGGTGTCTTCTAATATATATACAATCAGGGGATGCCCATGAGGTTCTTGTGGTGTATACAAGGAATATCGGGATATCTACAACAGGCTACAATGCAATAATCGAGAGCTTTTCAAGAGCCGAGAGCCGTCTTCTAGGAGCTGAGAGCGAAGAACAGACTGCTGCTCACCGACCGACATCACTGCCGACGGCTTCCCAATCGCTCTCACTGCGCCATTCATCCTCATGTTCACTCTCAGTCATACTGACGACGCTCATCGGTCCTCTACCTCTACCTCCACCCGCGCTGCACGCACTGCGGGCGCTGCCCTGACCAGCCGTAACCGGACTAACGACGTACGTCAGACCCATCGTCTCGGCCAGCTCGCTTCCATGGCTTGTATGACTTTCATGGCTTTCATGGCTCTCATGGATTTCAGGGCCAAGCTCGTTGTAAGCAGCCGAGTTGTCAAGCGGGACAGGACGCGTGATGGGCGATGGCTGAGCAGGAGTCCGCGCTCTCGACGAGATGGGCGAGTAGATCTCCGCATCTTGGTATTCGCTAAATGACTCGCTATTGCTCTCCGGGATAGACAAGACGTCATCTTCCCCTCCTTCCCCTTCCATGTGCGGATTCTCGTCGTCCAGACGGCCAGCCGCTTCGGCGAACGAAAGTGATTCTAATGCTCGATACGAATCTTCAGGCGAAGACTGCTGGCTGAGGGAGAGGAAGGAGAATGTCGTTGACGGGACAGGGGCATGTAGAGTGTCTTCGACAACGTTGACAGTGTCTGGACCGGTCGGTAGAGGATCGTGCGGAGAGAGGAACGGGTTGACTGGGTTGACTGGGTGGTTGAGGCCAGCTGAAGATGAGGGCGCGGGTGGTGATTCCCCAGAACGAGAACGCTGGGATGGCGTAGGGGCATAGTTGAATATCACCTGTCGGATCTCTGCGTCTTGCGGCGTCTCCGGCCTGTCGTCTACTTGTATTAGAGGCAGATCGAGGCTACTCCTGCGCGAGGTGGCCCGTAACGGCTGAAAACTCTTCGACTCGCTTCTGTCCGCAGTACCGTACGACTCCTCGCTATCACCGGAACCATCACCATGACTCAGTCTCCTGGAATGAAGTAGACTGTATTCCAGCTCGTATGAGTTGGAATTGGAATTGGGATGTGGCGCATGCCTCCGGCGGCGCAAGTGCGATTGGTGGGCACGACTATGATCGTTTCTGTAATTTTGTCGAGCGGACGAATGACCCGATGATGCTGGGACAGCAATTGGTGATGACGATGATGGTGCTGATACAGGTCCAGAGTCGCTTTGGTAGCCTGGAACGAGGTGATGTTGCGCTAGGAACGCCTCGATGTACGGTGCCAGATGGGGGTCGTATATGAACTAGTTCCAAGTAGCGGTCAGTCAAAGCGCAGAGTGGACTAGAAGGGGGAATGAGTCAGTGGAGACGAGACATACTTTCTTGAACGCATAGCCTGATCCGATGACAGCTAGCGTCGTGCCGATGATGATGGGTACAGGATGAAGGGGCATGATTGACCTAGCGCTCGATGTCTGTAATGATACAAGTGTTCAAGTTCTTTTAGAAATTGTCAACGTGACAGTCTGGTGAGACAAGCTATGGTACAATTAAGCAGTGTCGCACTTTGTAGAGCGTATGATCACCGCGGTAAGGGTACGACTCCTTTCTCTACCACTACTGCTGGTGACAGAATGAGGCGGGTGGCAAATTACTCGCTGAAACGGTGCGAGGTATAATCGTGAGCTATCGATACAAGAGGTATGTTCTAGTTGATACAGCAGGAGTGAAGCGCAGCTGGACCTGACTCTCTGGAGTCGAGTGAGTGGATGACACCGAACACTAGTGATTGCTGTGTATCTCATTGATCAAGCTGAATCACGCGAGCATGCGGATAGAAACATTTTGAGTGGCAAATGCAAAGAAGGGGCATAGAGCGGTAAGGACGTATAACCGACGTTCAAGCGCAGCATGCCTAACCAGCTGGCTTTTAACAGGTGAACGCTCGTGCCTATTAGGGATGTTCTCGCTGCAACTGTAGCGCGCCTGTAAATAACCTCCGCTAGGGGTTACGTACCAGCTCAGGGTGGGCTGAAACATGAGCTGTAATTAAAGTTTCACTTTTTCCCGGTATCTTTCCCGATCCGTCGAGAGTCAATGTCTCAATTCACTCTGAATTCACTTTATGGCCCGCAACAGCTATTCGCTGCGCCATCTTCCAGGCCCTTGTGCGACGATGCACGCGGCATCTGTTCACAATTGACTTCATAGTTATACTTGGCTGCATGGGGTAGCGAGACATAGGAAAGAGACGAAAGCGTAGGCCTTCTGCGTCGACATGTCGATGAATTGCGTCGAAGGCTTTGTCGTTCCCTGAGCCGATCGTTGATCTTTCCGTACAAGGCAAAAGAGGCCAGAAAAGGTTATAGCCTTTTTACCTTGTGCAGCCGTGCATCCCGAGCCGCAGTGCCGTGCTGCCGTGCTGCCGTGCTGCCGTGCTGCCGCAAAGCCGTAGCCGTAGACTGAAAACCTACACATGCACCCTGCGCGCCGATAATAGCTTTGACGCCAAAATACTGTAATCAAAGATAGTCGAGTCCAAGACTGCAACACCATCCTCAGCCACCTGCCCGTCTGTCACCTGAAGGGTTGCGCCAGATTGAGCATGAACGCAGAGTGCAGTGCAGTGCTCGAGCAGTGTGCGTGCGATCGTCACCGTTTTCTTCGCATATGCCGTATGCCGTTGGTGATCGACAGTCGCCAGTCGCAGTCTTACGATAGAAGCAAAGATCCGGATTCACACATGTCTATCTGCGTGTCTTTTTCATTTTATATGGACGAGACTGACCCCAACGTCTCATCCCCCCTCATCTCTGTTTCGTTGCTTGCATTGACATTGACGCGTCACATCACCCACTCAGTCTGCCCATTCAGACCAACTCGACTCGACCCACTCTCACACGTCTCACACTAGACTCTAGCGTAGTGTGACACGGACACGGACACAGTCACCGGTTACTAGCTTTGCCCTTGGCTTGCTTTCCGCATCTCGTAACGATCGCTCTCACAACCCGAGACATTTCGCACCAGGGACTATTCACACTCCTCTGCGCATCAGAAACGCACACGCAGACCGCGTTCTGGTTACACAGGGACCGAAACTCGCCAAGAATCAGAAACCCTAGCCTGTATCGCGGCATCACAGCTTCACAGCTCTGGCGCTATCGTACCACAGCGCCAACCCCGCAGCACGCATACCGATATCTTTCGATCATACATATTATATAATCCACGATGAGCTTATCCAACATCATTAAGCGGCCCTCCGCGACTTCCTACTACACCCCTCCACCTCGCTCCGCAAGCATGACGCCCTCTGCCTCCAAGTCGTCCTCGCTGTTTGCGGAGGACTACTCCCTCTCCTCCCCTGCCTCTCCAATCAGCAACAACTCGCCCGCGCCATCGCCTAGACCCAGCAGGTCATCCACCCCTCTCGAGCCCAGTCGCTCCATCGAAGTTGTCTTCCCTACTAGCAAACAGGATGTAAACAATTCTTCCGTCAACGCATCGCACCAGATGGCAATTCTCACTCCGCCCGCATCACCAGGCAAATCCTCCACCACCTACTTCTCCCCTCTTCCAGCTCCCATCCTCAAGAAGAAAGTCAGCTTCCCTGTTGGCGGCGATCCCCTGGACGACGAGTCATCCAGGCCTGTCGCTTCTAGCAGTACTATAGGAATCAGAGGCTATAAGTCATACGAAGGGTGCATGGAAGGTGAGTAATCAAACTACTTCTGTTCTCAGACATCTCGCTGACATCACTGCAGGCGCGCTTGGTCACGACACCAAATCTGCTACATACAAGGTCGGCACCGAGAAGGCTTATCATCACCTCAATCGCGCCAATGAGCTCTTTGCTTCCGGGCTGTTACATCGACCGCAAGACAAAAAGGCGATGCTCGGTCGCGGCAAGGTACTCCTGAGCCTCGCGACAAACTACCAGCCTCCCCGCGTTGCGACTGCTTCATTGCGCGAAGCGACCTCCATGCTTCGTCAATTGGTTCAGCTCGCCCCGTCATCCATTACCGCGCGCGAAACATTAGCGCAAGCTGCTGCGTTATTATCCAGCACCCTTCACGACACCGACGAGAGCGCGGAGGAGGAGCAGAAAGCCTGGGATGGCGAGATTGGTATCTTGGCCAGGGAAGCTTTAGCGGTGCTCGAAGAGGTCGCAGCCGACAAGATGGACAGGATGCGCGACATGGGACCCAACGAAGCAGCGGAGCAGAGTCCGGCTATGGCAGAGACCTTCCTCGCCCTTTCCTCTGCGGCAGTCACCGTCTCAGCTCTCGCTACCAGCATCAACACCGTGGATCTTCACATTGAGCTCGCCGAGCAAGCTCTTGATCAAGCTTCCAACATGGCCACGGTCGCCGCGGCCGCGCGCATCAAGTCCTCCACATCCTCCGCCAACCTTATCACTCGCGTCCAGCTCGCTTCCGGACGTTCCAGTCTTGAGCGTTTGCGACACACGTTCCAGCTTGGTATCGACCTCGACGAAGACGATTTCCGATCGTTATTGGCCGACATGTCAATGCTAGCTACCGAATGCCGCGAGAGAGCTGCCAAGCTCAAGGGCTCCAAGGCAGAGGCTGCATCGACACTCGCCTGGGAAGCAATCAAGCAGCTCGGCGACGCTAAGGCGCTCTACGCAAACTTGCTGCGTCTTGTTTGGAGGAAGCGTAAGCCCAGAAGGAAGATCAACGGAGGAGACAGGAGAGGCTCTCAATGCCTGACGCCGAATCGCAGATTGAGCTCCAGGCAGGGCAGCGGCGAGGCGACGATCCAAGAGGAGGACGAGGACGACAACGGAAGAAAGGGCTCGACTGTCTCGGCTAGTCGACGCGAGTCCACCTCTTCCGCAGGTTCGCGAGTGGCCGACACCCATAAAGGCTCAGAACTACACGCGACGCCCGAGGGTCTCCAAGTATCGTCTTTCGCTCGACGCAGGATCTCGCGCACGTCCATCTCGGTGCCTCCGACTGGTCGACGCGGTTCATGGCTGCCACCTACGAGCGATACACCTGTCGGCCGCAGTCGCCGTCTGTCATCCATGAGCGTACCGCTTGTCGGTCCGGATGGTATCTCTGCATGGAACCGACGAGCTTCGGTCATCTCTGTCCAATCGGACGACGAAGCGGCTGGTCTGGTACCTTCTTCCGAGCTGGCGAGAACGGCTTGGCAACTGCTCGAAGGCAGCATCAAGCAGTACAAGCTTGCACTTTCCGTGCTTTCTGGATCCGATCTACCGAACGCTCGACTAGCCCAAGCCAAGAATGAGACTCTTTTAGCCATCGCATATTCCTCGTTATTCATGGCGTCCCTGGCACCTCGTCTGGCCAGTGCAGCCGACAAGAAGACTTCATTATTAGTCACTGCGGAAGTGTACTCTACGTGGGCCGCGCGCGAAGTCGGCTGGTCGTTCCTGATCGAGGGCACGGCAGCCGCCAAGCAGGCTGATCGCCGGACCAACTCGTGGAGAGCGGACGAAGCCGGTAAGCGCGCCGTAATGCTCTTGGTCCGCATCTGGTGGTTGCGCGCTGTGACTACCGAGGCGATGGACGTGGAGACTAAGGGACAAGCGAAGGACGCGGTGGAGACTGTCGTGAAGCGCATGAAGGACAAGGAGGGTGTGCGCGATAGTGATGTCGGCCGAATGAAAGTCTGGCTCAGCAAGCAGGAGGGAGAGATGGACACTGCCGAAAGCCTCTTCTGGAGAAGTGTCAGCAGGATCCTCAGAGGCGGCGCAGGGTTCGTCATGGCTTAGGTTAGTGAAGCTAGGCGATGAGTGGTCGCCACGGCACTACTTTGTTACACAATTATGTTTCACCATAGTTATGGTTATATAATCCAGATAGATCTGTTTGTTGTATTTCCCGTTAGCATACCAAAATGAATCATATTCAATCGCAACTAGAGCTGTGCAGTGTACAAGGTCACATTCGGTATCATACACATATGACGACGAGGTGACTGGCTAGGCTCCGGGATGCAGCGGGTCAATCGCAAATCGCAAATGCAATCGGTGTTCACCGAATCGGTCAAGTCCTAAACGGTCATCTCCGAAAACGACCAAGCGACAACAAGGCACTATCGTGTGACAAAAATAATAGCATGACATGAGCTCGTTTCTTTACTGCTTTACTCCGAGGGAGGCCGTCGTTGTCGTGAAAGACTCGAATACAAGCATCTATACCGCTGCCGACTAGACAACATCGTGCGTCCGGGTCACCCGCCTCCGCCCTCGTCCCTTGTTTGCCCAGTATGGCACGTCCAGTCTCCCCCTCTTTCAAGGCTGCTTCGGTACCTCCCTCTGGACACGATCACAGCGAGACGACACCTCTGCTATCTACCTCCTCCTCGTCGCCGCAACTAGCCACGATCGGCAGTCGCCTATTCAGCCCTGTCCGACGGGTGTTGTTCACAGCATGTCTCCTATCGCTCACGTTTGCCTCCACGCAAACGTCTCTACTGTACGCGTTCCGAGTGATGACGTGCGACGAGTACTACAAAACCCACGAGTGGAACGGGAACGGCCTCGATGGACTTGTCGAGCATGGTAACGGCGATAGGTGCGCTATACCGCGGATCGAGGCGGAGACGGCTAGGAATATCGCTCTCATGAGCACGACTACAGTAGGCTGCAGTGAGTCGATCTTCGCTCCGCTTCTCTCTGTCAAAATCAGAAGTGCATTGCTGACAATAATCCCTCCCGTGTCCCAGCCATAATGAACCTGTTCGTGACGGGATGGTTCATCAATAAGTACGGCGCAAAAGCAGCCATGTTCCAACAAACGTTTTGGGCGGCCCTGCGTAACCTGTGTCAGATATACGCTTTGCATGTCGGCTCCATCAATGGCATTCGGATCATCTCGGTGACGCAGCTGTTCAACGTGCTCGGCTCGGCGGGAGGGTACCAGATTGCAAGTAATGTCTTCATCGCTACCCTAGTTGCGCCAGAAGAGCGGACTAGCATGTTCGGCGTCTTGACCGGCGTCATCATGATGGGTTCTTCGGCAGGTTACACTCGTAAGTCAAACTCTACCTTTGCTTCCACTCGTCTGCACAGCTGATACTCCTGACTAGTCGGAGGCCTACTGTATAGTTACTTCGGGCTATTGGCACCATGGCAAGCGGCGTTCTCCCTCTTGTGCTTCTGCACAGTATTCGGGGCCTTCTTCCTGCCTTATGTCGCACCCGACGCCGCTTCATCCGGGACGGGTGGAACGAAAGAGAAGAAACGAGGGTCGTTCATCGCTCCGTTGAAGCTCTTCATTCCCAAACGAGTACAAGTGAATGGTCGCCAAAAGCTGGATTTCAACTTGCTGCTCTTGGCTTCCGGAGCATTCTTCAGTGTTCTTGCGACAGGCTATGTCAATACTGGTCTCCAGTTGGTCGGCACCGACGCTTTCGGGTTCGAGCCGGGACAGACCGGATTGATGCTTGTGAGTCTTGAGTCCTGCAGTTTGCAAATCTACTTCATATGCTGAGGGAACATGTTGGACCTGATCTAGTCGCTCAACCTACTTGTGAAAGCGTTCTTCCTCTCGATCTGTTTCCCGCGCATCGTGACATACGGTCGTCGGCTGCTCTCGCACCGGACCGATGTGCCCACTTCAGCAGCAGAAGAACATCCTGAAGATCCCCGCGAGGCCGAAGAACCCGATAGTACCGGTGCGCCGCGGCAAGAGCAAGCGCGCCAGCCGACAGATCTCAAACACGGCTCGCAATTCGATCTGATCTTCCTACAATGGTCCATATTCACCGATGGTCTCCTCACCGGCCTCACCACGCTCAGTCGTCAAGGGCTGCACCTGTATATCGCTGCCGTTGTCCTGCCGTTCGCGAGCGCGACAGGGTCGGCATGTAAAGGCGTCGTCCTGGATTTCGTCAGTCCAGACCAGAAAGCCGACGCCCTCAGCGCTATCGCCTTAGTCGAAAAGCTAGGTAAGTGATCGACTCTCCATGACTGCTTAGTACAATACTATAGGTGCTTACCTGTAACGATCAATTCACAGCTCAAGTGTCCACGATATCCTTGTTCAGCGTGGCGTATAGCATGCTCAGCGAGGTCGGCAAGCCTACCATGGTGTTCCTGTTGAATGGCGTAAGTTTGACGATATCGCAATGCTTCAGTGTGAGTCGACACTGACTCCCGCCATCTCGCAGTGCGTCGCCATGATAGCCTTCGCGCTTTTGCTTTTCGTCCGATTACCCAAACAACAGGAAGGTCGGATATCTCTGCCAGCGTAAGGATCTTTCCGTTATACGATTCGACAACGCGGATAGAAGTACGTGTGCTACGATAGAGGACGACTCAACGGCTCCGAGTCTCTTGTCATATAGATTACTCTCACTAGAGGATACAGTATGCATGCTTGGATTATGATCTTGACCAGATATACTCCTCCACCATCAGGTCCTTCGGAAGACCATACTAGTTATTGATCCTCATCCTAAAGCGTCTGAAGAATGCATGCTGGTCTTTTGGTGATGCCCAGTCTGCCGAATGACCGCCGAAATATGTCGAGAAGTGTATTCCCGTGAAGCCGACTTGATACGATTGAGTTCGCAAAGGCCGCAAAAGCTCCTGTGAGCCATGTATAGAGTGGTCAACGATCACAGGACGTGATTGCGGTCTATGGACAGTGACGATATGCGGTTTACGAGTGACGGTTGGAGCCGGCTGTTTCGCCGTGACTGTGACTGTGACGACGGATGGGCGCGGTGTGATAGTCACGGCTGGCGGTGCTGGGGCAGTCACGGTCACTGGCGGTGGAGCGGGGGCTGTGACTGTCATCGGTGGAGGTGCTGGCGCAGTGACCGTCACTGTCTGCGGCGCAGGTGTGGCCGGTGGATCCGCAGGGGCAGTGACGGTCTGCGTGACTACGACTGTGGGATCGGTGATAGTTTCAGTCACAGTAGTGGGCGCCGTGGTTGTTTTTGTTATAATTACAGTCGTGTCAGAGGTGACTGTCTGCGTGATGACGGAGGTAGGCTGCGCAGTTATAGGCTCAGTGATGAATATAGTGGGCTCAGCCTCATCGTCCCTCTGCTGTATCCGCGAGTCCCGAGGATCTTTATAAGCGTAGTCAGGTGACTCCAAATCCGAATTTGGATCTATACTTCGATAATACACGTCGTTGGCTGTTAGAACGAGACGGTCGTTGATCCAGATATTGAACCCGCCGTTATTCGCGTTGGCCGAATTGAGCCATATGTCCTGTCGGATCTTGGTCCATCCTCCACGCGCAAACGTCCAAGCGCCGCGCCCGATGCTCATCCCTTCTTCAGCATCGCAGAGCGATAAAGGGGGCGTACTGCACAGTTCTTTGCTTTGCTGGTCCCGCGGTGCATACTATGACAAGTCAGCTAAATCGTACATGGCTGGATAACACTCACCATATACATTTCCCCTTGGCCACCTTGGCGCCACATCAACCGTGTCGAGAAACAGCTGTGTCGCATCAGCTTTTCTGCTCTTCGACCTCTCGCGTAACACTCGAACTAAACAAGCACATACCTCTCCGCACCCAGAGCTCCCGAACATCCGTTTCTACCGCCGTATAGCCCCGGCAACTTGCCGCCTTTGGCAAAATCGAAATCGAGCGGAAAGTACACCTCATACTCCAGCGTGACATTCTGTGCGAAACCAATATCTATGGGGTTCGCATAAAATTCTGCTCCGCCAATTGGAGCCGAGGTCTGCGATGGGTCCATGGAACCTTTGGGGTACTTGACCTGAATCGAATTTGTAGATGGATCCCAAGCGTTTGTAGCGCTGGCGATGCTCAGCCCATCGGAGGGAGTAGGAGAATCAGGTGATCCAGAGACTACTTGCAGGTCGCTCTGGCCCCCGACATAGGCTTGTATCGAGAACGACGACAAGTCGGTCATATCGCTCGGTGCCGCCCAGCCACCACTACCACTAGCGCTGCCACTGCCGCTGACGCTGCCATTGCCGCTACTACTGCTGCTGGCATTGCTGCTGCTTCCAGCATCGACGTCAGAGTCGCTAGCGTTAAGGTACTGATCAGGTCCAGGACCGCTGGGCGGGAGCGGGGCGGCTCGAGCCAAGATCAGAGACGAGAGGAGGAACGCGGTAGTCGTGAACATGATGTCGTCACGGTCTCGGTATGAGTACAGATAATATAATATGCCGACCAGCGACGATGCTTTTGCGATGACCAAGCAGAGTGCGACACTGCTATTTTAGTAAGTGAATACGAAGTGAAAG
>JALPCB010000235.1:0-25687 GCA_026538395.1 Cryptococcus sp. GC_Crypt_3
CCGGATGATGATTTTGAGCCTTTGGTAGGCGTCAAGAAGCTTTCTGGCGAAGACGCGCGCACAGGCCTGTACGGTAGTACATCATACAGCTGATCAGCATCATCTTGCAAACTTGGTGATGGTGCACCGGGGAATGACTAGTTGGACCTACGGCTTGTCTGGCTGGCGTGCACTGAAGATTGATGTTCCTTGCCAGATCCCAACCCCTTCTTCGAGCTCTCTAGACAAGTCCCTTCTCGATTTATTGCTCTGAGACACACTCGAAGACATCGTAGGACTCGCGAATGATATTACTGTAGCTGACGAAGCGCAGATATTGATTGATCTTGATACCTTCGTTAGATCCGCGAATCGAGCTTTGATGTTGCAGTTGATGGGACGCAACGAGCTCGTCGTCGTCGAGCGATGAATCATCGACGTATCACTCCTGATCGGCCCTTTGGTCACGTACTGCGCGAGGATACATGCTTGGGTGATTTTTGAAGATGGAGCTGGACAAATGTTGAGAGTCGGACGCAAATATTGGCTGACGAGATGTCGAGTGATCATTCTGATTCTGCCGATGATGTTTTGTTTGGTTCCGCCTATCTTGGCTGGTAATGCCTCTTCTTTCTCCTGCTGTTCTATGTCAGAGCAGCTATCTGACCATCTACCAGAATGCCAGAGATAGAAGAAGTGGTAGAGCAAGATGCTATGCAATGCATTGTGGATTATATATAATGTGTGTGTGCGCATGGCCTCATCAGCTCATCACGAGCCCTTGACGCTCGGTCCTTCACCATAGCGCACCATACGAACATACGGCGCGGCTAACGAGGGATCAGGGTGACCGTCCAGCAGCTATCACGCGTCGACAATGATCTGGTCCCCCGTCTCGCTGCTCTCACTCTCTCCGTCGCTGCTCTCGCTCTCGTCCGCACTCTCCATATCCTCGTCACTGGACTCTTCATCGGTGCTCTCATCCTCCTCGTCCGGGTCCGCCGCCGCTTCGATAGCGGCAGCATCAAGGATCCCCTTCCACCTTTCTTCCAGTACAGTCTCACTCCCGTCACCCCTCACCTCCCTCCTGACGACCTCGACGACATCATGCGCCTTCTTCCCTTTTTGCAACGTGACTAATATCTCCGCGTATGCCAATCCGGCGTTTACTCGCTGGTCTTTGCTCCGACATACAGCGCGCCACGCTTCGTACAGCACCTCCAATTCTGGAAGTGTGATGGCCTCCTTGCCTTCGTCCAGGGATGATGAGGCGGTAACGAAGACCGTGTCGAACGTCGTGAATGATGGCTTGTATGCCGATCGGATCTCGCCCAAAACGCTCCTAGGCGATCTCCCGGCGAGCAACACTGATACGACGAAGTACCATCCAAGTATGGTACCGTGTAGGTTGGGGAGTGTTCCGCCAAGGCGCAATGATAGCCGAACGATATATTTCAGCCGTTTTTCGAGCAATGCGTAGTCGCTGCCAGCATGCTTGACTTCCCAGTCAAACCATATCCGCCAGAGCGACTCTACGTCCGACCATGATTCCTGCGGAATGGAAGACTTCGTGACAACAGTGACAACTTCTTCACACGTCTTGCGCAGACCTTCGTAGTCCGTCCCTTCGGCACCACTGGAAGCGTCCACTTCCGCTTGTAAGCAGGTAGTCTGGATTTCGATGTGAGCAGGGTAGAGTTGGGCGTAAGATCGAGCGGTGGGAAGCAGATTCGAAGATCCCGAAAGCAGGGCAAGGTGTCGGGCGAGCAGTGAGGCAGGTGGTTTGAGGGATGGCTTGGTGAGACCTGCCAATATTGAGAGGAGGTATTGACGCTTAGTTCTATTGTCAGCAGTTGCCAGCGCTCATTAGAACGACAGAACTTACTAGCTCGTCATCCCCGTTCAGCTCTTCTATCCGATCGAGTACCCATCCACCGACAACGGAGACCCACTCCGGGCTGGCTTTACCGCCTTTCACGGACTTTCTGATCTCCTTGCCAATCCTTCCGATCTCCTCAACCAGCTCCACCCCGGACAAAGCCATTACTCCTTCCTGCTCCGCTGCTCCTCCGTCCTCATATGGTCGATCGTACAGTAATCGTGTAAGGATGATTAGTCGTGCGCGAGCCGCTTGCTCGTCCTCAGCAGCGAACGATGCCAACTCGTCATAGCAGACGCCAAGGCATTTCGAACGTAATGGACTTGGGTAATGGCGGAACATGGTAATTAAGCCGTGTCGGAAAGCCATGCCGTCGCCTTCTTCACCTGTGACCTGTGCAGCAGGGGGGATTGCCTCCAAAGCGGATGTGATGGCATGAACGACCAGTTGACCTGCCAAAATAGCTTTACGGGCATCTTCGCCCTCAGGGCCAAAAGCGCCTTCGCCGCCTGCCAGAGCTTCGGCATCGCCATCGAAATTCTCCGCATCGGCAGGCGGAGTAGTTTCTGACCCGTCTTTGATCCCTAAAACTTTCCACCTCCGCCTCAAAGCCTCCACCCAACCGAGCTCGAGCTTGATGTATTCTCGCCATAAATCACGAGATTGAGGTAGCAGCCTCAATCCCAGGAGAAGGGTGGTACGTGCTGGTGTTATTCCTTCGATAGCAAAGCCAGGTTGGTGAGAGGTCTCGGTGGATGCGGAAGGTAGGTCGAGCTTTGAGGTTGAGGGAATGGCGGAGCGGGGAAAGGGCGATCCGGGGTGTAGGTGGTAGTAGGTATGGAGCAAGTACAGAGTCGGGGATGTGGGGTGGTATTGCAGTGCGCTATGGTGTTACTGATTAGATACGATGACGCAGGTATACAGAGGATGACTCACCTGGTAAGACCTTTGCCAACCACCTTTCGCATTCCTTCTCGACTGGCATATTCGATGTACGCCAGCCATACAGCGAGATCAGCCGGGAACTTTGTCGTAGCTCGCTTAAGGATGTAGAGCGCTCTACGAGGAAGCGAGTAGGTCGAGGCGGAAGGAGGTGGAGGGTTGAGGTGGTATTCTACCCCAAGCTATCAGTCTATATCGGTTGGGGGCATAAGATACAGACGTACTGAGTTTCTTCCAGCGGACTTTTCTCAGTCGTTCGAGGTTGATCTCGTACTCCGCATACTTGAAGAAATCCTCTTTGCGCGATACCTGCCGTATCAAAGCCGTCTCGAAAGCCGTGCGTCTCTTCGTAATCTGGTTGATCTCGCTCTACGCATACATGAGGTGAATCAGCTATCGGCCACATCGCTGATACGCAGAAGCAGGAGTAGGAAGAGGTAGTTGATAGCAATCGCTCACCCTGCTGAACAAGCCTTTCTCATGCAAGTCCTTGAGCTCTGGGAGCGTCGCTTCGAGCTGGAACTGGACCTTGTCCATGATGTCGCTACTAAGACTGGGCGATGCGCTGGCGACTGTTTAGCTATATGAGGTTGCACATTTGAGAGGCGAAAACAGTGCAGAAGAAAGGTGGACCAGGTGAGATCCAACTTTTGAGCTGCATGACGTGGTAATTTACAAGCTTCGAGTTGACAGTGATAACGCGGTACAAAGTAAAGTCGAGCGTCTGCATCTGCATCTGCGATATATTTCGTGGTAATTCACTTTTCTTGCTGCTGTCATTACGATCAACACCACAGCAGAGCGACGATGAACCCCGCTACTCTTGGCCGGGCAGCCCAGCCCATCTCCCGCGCTACTCGCGCCGCATCATCTTCCGCTGGACCATCATCGACCCGCGCAAAATCATCCAGCAAATCGCAAAGGCGCGAACTGCCCAAATCCACACTGCGATCTCTGATCTCACTGCATCATGCCTCGGCTGGATTCCTGCATGCGCCCACCGAGCTGCCAGTAGGCTTCGATAATGCGTTCCGATACACGCGGAACGCGCCTTCTTTCAGGGGCTACTACGATTTCGCCTCATCGGTATCGTTCAACCAAAGCCTGCATCCGCCAGGAGGAATGGAGAACCTGGTTGAGAAGCCGCGTTCGTCTGAAGCGCGCGGCATGGATTTGAAGGGACGTACAGTCATGCCTGCAACCAGCGTCCAGAGGACGTTCACCAAACGACATGAGAAGCTGTGGTCTGAAGGCGGGAGAGAACAATACCTCAGTGATAGGGAATTGAGGGTCCAGGAAGCCTTGTATGGCACGTGGGAGAGAGGCGGAGCGGGAATGGATCGTGTGCAGCCTGGATTGGAAGGCGTCTTGGACTTTGTCGAGGCAAAGGGCAAGTCGCTCCAGGACTTTGCGCGAGAATGGGAGAAGAGGGACGAGCTGGCCATGGGAGGCCAGAGAACAGAGGACGGCGCATGATCACGGTAGCGATGCAGAACGTGGATGACAGATGACTATGCATTGTACCCTCTATCATTCCAACTATTCAGTTGTATTCTGCAATCGGTATGCCGCTACCGTCGCTGCACTTGCTGAATCCGCTTGTCTCCTTTCTCCATACGTGCTCGAAGTTTGGCTTGCTTCCGGGATTCGCCAGGGACGCCTTGATCAGCCTCTGGCTCACCAGCAAGACCCGTGGGAGCTGCACGCGGACCTCGGGGGCCGAAAATGGACGGCAGGAACATGGCAAGAAGGGGCTGGAATGTTGCGAACAGCTTGTACAGGCCGAAGCCGGGGATCTGCCATGCACGAAGATGAGATTAGCTATTGAACCATCTTGATCGTCGTTACGATCACCCAAGGGATATTTGGCTACGCTGGTAGATGGTCAACTCCGGAAACGTACCAAAAGGAGAAGCCACCAGACCCAGTCGCCAAGGATGGCTGAGCCGAGAGTGCAGATCCAAGTCATGTAGATTCTACGGCCATGCAGGGATCAGCGGGCTTTTCGGATAGCCGATCAGATGATCAGATGATCCCGTCGCTATCGATGTGATGAACAGCGATTGAGACTACTAAGAAACAGAAGGACGGTTTTGGGGGCCAGAAGCAAAGCAACTCACAGATCCCAAGCCAGCTCGATGATGCCCTTACCGCCCAAATCGTCGCCGACGCGAACTTGACCCGTCCCATCCCTCCTAGGCGAACCAATAACGACGAACCATCTCCAAGTCACTATCGAAGCGCCGAATGCGAGGATCTGCAGGATGAACGGGAAGGTGCGGGGCAGCGCTCGGCGGGATGTTATTATGGAAAGGATGAAACGCAGTGTGGGCGCGAGAAGCTGTGTCACGCCAACGATCGCACATGTGTATTCATGCAGAGGATGTAGCGGTGGGTCAGCTCGCGCGTCGATTGTTTCAATAGGCTATTTGATTGTGGAGAGACGGACGTACGTTGACTATGAGTAAACCCAGTTGTAGGTTCTTGAGTGCAGCTTCATTCGCTTGCGCGATACGCTTGGAGGAAGCGTTGGCCTTGGACGAAGCAAGAACCACAAGCCTTAGTCTCAGGATTGGCCAATGACTTGACAGTACCGCAGACTCACCATCGTAAACCCAGTGTCAACGCGACTATTTATCGATGAAAGCAAAGGTGAGTAGTAGGAGGACTCGTGTCTGGAAGACTGGGGTCGGTAGACAAGCTGTTGGTGTTCCGGAAGATACGGTACCAGGTGCCAATTGCATCGCAATCACTATATATTGCACAGCA
This sequence comes from Cryptococcus sp. GC_Crypt_3, assembly GCA_026538395.1. Lineage (NCBI taxonomy): Eukaryota > Fungi > Basidiomycota > Tremellomycetes > Tremellales > Cryptococcaceae > Cryptococcus > Cryptococcus sp. GC_Crypt_3. The sequence goes on from JALPCB010000235.1 coordinate 5,570, forward strand.
TAAACGCTTGATCCGCTTACGTACTGATGGCCGAGTGGTCTAAGGCGCCGGCCTTAAGAGGGGTTTTGCACCTTTTAAGAACATCCGGTGGGTATCCCCCGCGTGAGTTCGAACCTCACTCAGTACATTTTGGTTTCCAATCAATTATTCTTTTGAGCCAGGCGAGTAGTCGATCATTTCTGTGCGCTTCACTTCATACTTCTCTTTTTTGACATGCACGCTGTGACATCGAGGTAGTTGAGCAGCAAGGCAGAGCTTGTGCACGATGAGACCCGCGCTCCTTCTACGCAAGTCAACGGGTTCGGCCTCCTCATCTCGCTGGCTCGCACGACAGTCGAAAGATCCCTACGTCAAACTTCGCGCTCAGGCTTCTGGTCCTGCTTCTGGATCTTCAACTGCGTACAGATCGCGCTCGTCATTCAAGCTCGTAACCCTGGCTGCCAAACATCCCATCTTGTCGTCAGGTGTAAGAAGCGTAGTGGACCTAGGAGCAGCGCCTGGCGGATGGAGTCAGGTCGCTGCTCAAGCGTTGCGTGTCAGTCGCAATGTCAGACCTGATAGTGACCAAGAAACAGACTTTGGCGGTACGGGACAGCGGATGAAGCAGGGGGCTAGGATGATCGCTGTAGATATACTGGGCATGGAGGCTATCGCCGGCGTCGAAGTGATCCAAGGTGACTTTCTCGAGGAGGCCGTCCGGGATCAAGTGAGATATCTAGCTGGGGGAGAAGGATCAGGCGTAGGAGCGGGGGTGGATACAGTTCTGAGCGACATGATGGCTCCCATGAGCGGCAATCGGACGCGGGACACCAGTCTGAGTCTACAACTCTGTTCAGCTGCGACGATCTTCGCTCGAGACGTCCTGCGCAAAGCGCGGATCGACGAGGAGATAATCAAGAAACCCAATGGGAGGAAGATCTATCCCGGTGGACATCTGGTGTGAGCACCTCCCTCCTCCCCTCCTCTCATCACGCCCAAGAGACGTTGGAGGTGTTGCTGATACGACCTCGCGGTGCGTTTTACGTGATAGGATGAAGTTCTTCGCTCATCCCGATTTAGACGAGTTCAAGAAATACGAGCTAGACCCCTGGTTCGGCAAAGTGGTAGTGGAGAAGCCCAAGGAATCGCGAAGTGGTGCGTGCTGCCGGAACCCCTCACACTTCGCCCATCCAAACATATGGAAGTCCATGGAGGCCATTCTGGTAGTTGCATAGACTATACACTGACGTGCTGCGTCTGGCAGAATCGAGCGAAGCGTATTTCGTCTGTCTCGGCTTCAAAGGCGATCCACAAGCTCGATGACCGCTGCGAAGCGGGAACCACACGATTATGCCGCGCAAAGCTATATCGTATCACGAACACAATGCCCCCATCGCCCAGAAGACCAGTAATACCAATCCTACCGTGTTTCCTCCCAAGCGGTCCTCTGCACGTACAGCGGACGAATCCAATCTCTGCACGCAGCGAAACATCAGCGTGCGCTCCCTTCAATATCGCTCAGTGGCGAAGACGCACATCACCAATGATCACGTCACTTGATAAGTTCCTCAACTTCGGCGAGCCGGTCACTTCGATTGTTCCCGTATACGTAGGGATGACCTCGTTAGTGGTGGTGGATCTAGACGCGCTTTGGTTCGCATTCGCATTCGCTGTCACTGCGACTGCGGTTGTACTTTCGGTCGAACCGACGATAGCCGCTTGCGGGTCGTACCCCTCTAACCGATATAACGACATATACCCAGCCCCGCCGCATGTGGCGGACGAATCACCTGTGCATGGTGTACTGCACGAAGAGGACGTGACGTTGTTGAGCGATGTTATAGTCGAACCGCAAATGCACTTATTACCGTTCTCTGCAGACGTCTCGCTGAGTATCAGCCAGTCTATCTATGAGTGACGAGTGCGAGTGACGGCTACGAGACTCACCCAACCCCGCAAAGTGGTATTTCGACTCGGCGCATGCCGAAACGCATCGAGATGGCGTGAGAACGGTGGACGTTGCGACTATGCGAAAGCACGTCAGCGAAGACTGCTCGGACTGCACTCAAAGTGCGTCAGGAAAGGGGGGAGCTTACACGTCGTATTCAAGGCTGGTACCCCGTTGGTATCCGCCAGACAGGCATAGTAACTCCAATCAGAAGGCATCGAGGTGGGATTGGAGGTGGAAGTAGAGGATGCGGACGTTGATGCGCTGGCTGAAGAGGTGGAAGTCCACGTGGAGGAAGACGTGCTCGTGAGCGACACATCTTGGGAATCGGAAGTGGAAGAGACAGGGATAGTCGAAGTGGTATTAGACGCCTCTGCCACCAAGGTGCTCGACACAGCAGGCGTAGTGACAGCGGACGTCGTCGTTGCGCTCGTGGTGGTCCCTGTGCTGGTGCTCTTGCTTGTGCTGGAGACAGTCACCTTGACAACTGTCGTAATTGTCGCTCCTTGGCTAGAGCTGGAGATCTGCGTCGACTCGGTCGTGCTGACTTCAGCAGAGGACAGCCACGTGGAGTAATCTACGCCTGCGCGAGAATCGTCGTCGTCGTCGTCGTCGTCGTCGTCTTCGTCATCGTCGTCATCGTTACTGGAGGAGTTTTCTGAAGAGGACTCGTCGTCGTTGTTGTCACCATCGTTTTTATCGTTGTCGCTATCGCTATCATCGATGGACGACCAAGATGATCCCTCCCATTCTGAGGATGCGCGGGGGGACATGGTTATCTGAAGATCGATTACGGCGGGACCTGCTCGGATGCCGTTGGACGAGTACTGGCCGGGAATGCACTGCCTAGGGAAGTCGGCGAGAGAATATGAATCTGGTACAACGAGATGTATACACGGGGATTAGAGCAGTAGGGGAGGGCTAGTGAAAGGTCATCAGATCAAATCGCATGAAGCACAATATACCGCATGGAGCAGGTTAAGGTCATGATCACTTGTGTTGCGATGTCGAACAAAGCCATCAAACAGCGGGACCAGGAAGGGCTTCTGAACGTCAAAGGGACGTTGTGCGGGCAGGTCTACTCCGCCTGGTGATTGCAGCGTACATGAGCTCCCCATAGAGTGGAAAGGACGTCCATTCGTAGCCCCACTCTTCGAAGATACTGTATATCCGTATATCCTTTCCAGCATGGTGGCGAGCGCACCCATGTAATCCGATACGAGACAGATTGCATCCTTTGCTTTCACCTCTTCGCACATCGGCCCTCGGATTTCATTGCTTTTCGATCATTTCATTGATACAAGCATGCGACCGTATTCTCTGTGATACATTCTAATAGTAGTCTATGACTCTACGCACTTTATTGACTGTTTTTGCGAAAGCGATGCTACACTTAATGACGCTAACCTCAGACGACCGCCACAGCTTAGACCTCCTCATCGGCATGCTTCTTGATATGCTCGTCGTGATGTGTAGGCGGTTCCAACTTCCTAGCGTGGTGATCTATCGCTTGAGGGAACTCATCGGGGCCATGGTGGCCTGTGAAGCCAAACAGCGCATCCATCTCGTCCAGACGAAGTCCCTTTGTCTATTTCGACCATCAGCAAACGGGAATGTCAAGTAATTAAAGATGGGGATACGCACCTCTGGGAGGAAGAAGTATGCCCAGATCGCACTGAGGAACAGACATGCGGCGAAGAAGATCCAGGTGCCCCAGCCCATCGCGATAAAGATGCTTGGGGTGGTTTTGGTGATCACGAATTGCCAAAGCCACTGACACATGGCGGCGTACGCTCCACACAGACCTCGAATACCAAGGGGGTAGATCTCGGCAGTGATGATCCCTGCAATACGAGCACAAGTTGAGTCAGCGATCAAAACACTCGCTCCGCTCCACAAGCGTCGCACTTACATGGAAGACCATTGGCACCGAAACTCCATCCGAAACTGTAGAGCATGATGAGGGCTATCGCCGCTTTACCTCCTTTGGCGGTAGAGGCTGAGATGACAGTGTCATTCGCTGGGTGACCGACTTTGACATATATGCCGACGTAGATGAGGCATACGCCGCAGAAGACGGAAGAGACCATCCACGGTTGTCTTCGACCCCAACCATCGATGAACCAGACGTAGAAGACGATCGAGCCAATCGCCTTGATCACGCCGTAGATACCCGTGTAAAGACTCGTATTTGTGATACCGACCGATTTGAAGAGGGTTGAAGAGTAATAGTTGATTGCGTTGGCACCAGAGAAGTTTTGCAGTGCAAACATGATAAAGGCTAGGCCGATACGGTTTCGAATACCTTTAAGGAAGACCTCGCGTAATGCGCCACGCAAGTAGCCGTATAAGCCTTGTCTGCCGTGAATTACCGCTCGCTCGTGCAAGATTCGCTCGCGATACAGAGAGATCTCCTCGAGGACGTAGGGATGGTCGGCAGGTAGGTTCCGAAGGTACGTCAAGACCTCCAGAGCCTTCTCGTCCTTATCTTGCTTCAAGTAGAACAACGGGGACTCGCGAAGGAAGAACGTGCCGATCATGAGAAGACCTCCGGGGCTAGAGCGACAGTCATATCAGCGAAGTCAATGGTAGACCGTTGGCCGAATACTTACATGAGTTGCACGCCCATGGGCAGTCGCCACGTAATGTTATCTGTCGCTACAAAGTTCTCGGTCATGCCGTAGTTGATCCACTGAAATAGGCCATTAGCGTGTAACTCAGCTGGGGACGAGGCAGCGAGGCACTCACAAAGCCAATGACGGAACCTATCTGATAGGAGATCTCGAACAACCCCGTCAATCGCCCTCTGATACTAGGGATAGACTGCTCGCTGATATAGGCCGGGACGACACCGGTGATACCTCCGACTCCTATGCCGCAGATGGATCGTCCAGCATAGATGTAGGCGAGGTTCTTGGGGGGTATCGTCTGGAGGAGGGCACCAACGAGGAAAATCACCGTGGATGCCTGAAGGGTATACTTTCTTCCAAAAGACTCCATCGATGCCCACGAGAAGGCTGCGCCAAAGAACGCCGCCGCTTGGAAACAGGACGTGATATTTGACGAGACACTGGCGTAATCAGTGGTCGACAATTTGTCCGTCCCAAAGTACGCTTTGAAAGACGACCGAGCGATAGTCGTTCCCAGAAACGCGCCCTATCTAGACGTCAGCTTGTCTCCTCGCCGAGGCGGAGGACGGCGACATACGTCGTACCCAAATGTCAAAGAGCCCGTTGCGATCAACAACGCCGCGGAGTACAATCGCCAGTTGTACTGCGAACGCGGGGTCAGCGAGGTGAAGTAATAGGTGAAATCGGGGCAACTTACAACTTCGGGAGGCGTCGGGCGGTCTTCGACCACTTTCCAGCCCATCGTTGATCTATGTACGGCTTCCTAAGCGTGCGAGTGATGATGAGATCCGAATGCGAAAGGCGAAGGCTACGCTTTGGAGGCGCGTTGATGGTTGAGAGATGAGGATCGATGACTGATGATTGAGGAGCGAGGACAAAGAATTGATTGAACGCCTGGTGAGCGTGTACTTTAAAATGAAGTTGCGTGGGCAAACTCTTCGGGACGTCTGCGTATATAAAGTCGCTACGTTCGGACCGACATCCACACAGTTGGGCTCAAGAGCCCCGATCTCCCCCGCTTGATTGGCGCAGGCAGGGGCTTCGAGGGGCAAACCCGATCACAAATCGGCACGATGGTTCGGGTACGCCGAAATGTTTATTGTGCTTCAACGAGATAATTAACACTACAATCGGGTTAAACAATGTGCGCAGTTGCCTCTTCGCCCTTTTTTGGCGATGACAAGTAGTCGGCTGATGCCAGCGGCGACCGATAGGGTAATCGGTAACTATTGTCTCACATGCGCAGCCCTGTATAGCGTAAACCCGACGACTCGGCGTACTCGGCGTGTAAGCCGTCTCATCGAACTCACGAGTGCTTTACTTGCTCAACTACTGCTCTAAGAGGAGATCACTACCGACAATTCGGACCGGGTACGATGTCATATGTTCGGCTCACGCTGTCTATTTCGACAACGGCCTTTCGGTAAGCTGTTTGTGTTATGAACTGAGGCGGAGTCTGACCGGAGCCGGTCCGGAGCTTGTTTGGATTTGCAGTTTAGCCGGGGGCGCCGGATCAGGACTCGTGAAATCGTCCTTACATTGCTGTTGATTGTAAGGGGCTTCAAGCGGGGTATCAGGCTCTTACTGAACTTCCCCATGCCAAGTTATCAGATGCCTCGGGAAGACTGGCGAGCCTCTCCGCGAGTGACAGAATTTGAGCGTTCAGACTCGGATAGCGCACCTATCACGGGTCCCGCAGAGGTCAAGGTAAGGGGAGAGTGCCTAGCCGTGATAGTCGGAGCGGGAAGGAACTGTACCCCTGACTTCGCACGTCGTCAATGGTTCTTGGTTCATTCATACATATCCGCTGGAGACAGTCTCTTAGATCTTCCAGACAGCCGGTCTCGGGGGAGTGGATATCAATAGGAGAGACTCCTCAGGGCTTTGACGCACAAAATGATACGCTCTACCAGCTTCAATCCGCGACCACTCTTGGGATCCGCAGGGCTAAATAGATAGGAGACCCTTGCTCGTCCTCGCTTGCCGAGCCTCTTTACAACAGAGCACGTTCTATCAGCCGCTACGCACCGGCTACTGTTGACAGCGCTATCCGTGGCGCACGACCCCAGACCACTTGATCACCTGGGCATACAGTGCAGTGATCTCCGCGTGCCTCTCCGGCTCTGATCAGTTCCCTGGTTCCCGCGTTCTGAGTGGAGTACGTGGATATGATCTGTCTGTCAGTCTATGCCTGGGAACCGAGAAAGCAGGAAGACGGGACGAAAGGATGTCCCGCTCTTCGGGGGGATCCAGCTGGGTGACCCGCCCGCTCTTTTGGGCGGACACGATTTAAGATCAGCTGCGGTGTAGGGCGACCTGCCCTGACAACAGCGCGACCCCATCAACTGGAAGACTCACCACTATGAAGTGGACACAGCTTCTGTTCGTCCTCGCAGTTCTAGCGACATCGCTGGCTGCGCCTCACCAGCCGACCGAGTCCTCTTCGTCGTCCAAGAGCAAATCAAAGACGAAAAGCTCGACGAAATGCTCGTTCCCGTCAAAGCCCCATGATTACATCGAAGTTGACGTCGCCGTTATCGGAGGCGGAGCAGCGGGCACCTATGCCGCTATCAGATTGCAGGACGAGGGGAAGACTGTAGCGCTTATCGAGAGGAACGGCCGTCTGGTGAGTACTTGGGCTGGCTATATTACGTTCTTGTAAACGACACTTTGGCTGATGGAGGACCATCAGGGCGGCCACGTAGAAAGTCAATATCCGCCGGGGATAGACTACGGCGTGATCGCTTTCCTCGAACTTCCGGGAACGCGCGAATTCTTCGATCGATTCGGTATCGACCTCGTCTCCGCCACTGATCCTGGGTTCGCTACTGAGCTTATTGATCTCGCCACGGGTGCACCCATCACGTCGGGCAACACCATCAGCGCCGCGGAAGACCCACAAGCTGTCGCCACTGCACTGACGACCTATGCCGAGCTGGCAGGCGAGTACGCCCAGTACACCTTCCCTTCGCTCGTACAGCTACCTGCGTCCCCGGAACAGCCGGCAGATCTCTCTCTGCCTTTCGGCACATTCGTGCAAAAGTACAACCTCGACGCAGCTCTGCCCACTCTGTTCCCTTTCCTCGAATACGTGGGGGATATCCTGAAAGAACCCACCGCCTACATCATCAACCTGTACGGCGCAGTACACCTCAACGCTACAGCGAATGGCGGGCTACTCATTCCCAACGGCGTTTTGAACCAGGAACTCTACAACAGAGCCGCTGCGCAATTGGGCAGCAGCGTTCTCTTCGACAGCACAGTGACGTGCGGCCAGCGTGATAACGACTCTGTCACTCTCTCGATCAATCACGGGTCGAAACATATCAAAGCGAAGAAGTTGCTCGTCACCATCCCTCCTCTTGCGAGTACATTGTCTCCTCTCAAGCTCGATTCAACCGAAAAGTATATTTTCAATCAATGGAAATACCAAGCTGCTTACGTCGGTATTTTGAACGGTACGGCCTTCCCCGACGATACCAATATCGTCAATGGCATCACGGACGATTCGTCGGACGCGTATAACCTGCCGGGCACCGACAGTCAGCCCTTCGTTTCAGGCTACTCGTTCACCGGATTTCCAACCTATTTCCGAACGGCAGCGATCGGCGGACCATCTTTCTCTGCCGATCAAGCGCAATATATGATGGTAGAAGAGGCAGGATCGGACGCTCAGCTCATCGCATTCGCAAGTCATACTCCTCTCGAAGTAAGGGCTACACCCAAAGGTCTCGTCGACGGGTTCTACCAGCAAGCCTTTGGATTGAACGGACATCGCAGCACCTACTATGCCGGTGCAGCTTGGGCCAGCGACTGGACCAGTATCCACTGGTTATATGTCGAAGAGACCGTTCTGCCTATGATTTTGGCTGCGCTCTAGGTGAAAGGGGAAACTGAAGGGTTACGGGCCTAGAGAGAATAAGTTCGCGACTACTTGGACATTATCGCCTCAACTAAAATCCATCTGACAATGGAAGTATATCGTATGGGAATCGTATGCACATTGGTGCGGGTAAAGCCACCAGCGGACCGTCTTAGGACTACCAACTACTCTCACAGCTGAAAAGTTGCGCACACTGCGCAAGAGATACTTTCAATGACACCGATAACCAAATGACGCAATGACGACAAGGAGCGACAGGCAGTGCATGCGCTGAAAGGACCAGCGGGTGACTCGTCGTTGTGGCTCATGGCGAGGTGGCCGATGGATTCGCTCGCGACATCCTTTGACTAAATGCTGCGTACTGACCATCCTTTGAGACAGGTTCTGCAACTCGTAATGACAACATGCCTCTCGACAAGTCCACACCTTGAGCCAATCACCATCCGTCCTGCTCTTATCCTGCCCACACTTCTTATACCAAAGATATGATCGCCTCACTAACTCTCCACCCACCTGACGTCGTGTTGGATACATTGAAGCCATGTCAGACCCGACCGAAGACCAATCAGTCCGATCAGAGACGACCGACGAGTCGCAAGGACATGATCAGCTGAGAGCGCGAATGCAGAAATTGGGGTTAGGCTCGGTGTTCTCGGATGATAGCGGTTCGGAGGAGGACGATGCCCTTGCTAGAGTCAAGCGAAGGCGTCTGGAGGAGAGAAAGCGGGCGAGAAAGCGGCGAACGAAGAAATGGGCGGAAGTGCGCGAGTTGGAAGAAGAGGGCGCTCAGCCTGCTAATGAGGACAACCCTGAGGCAAATGATGACCCCAGCTCACTGATACTTCATTCCTCGGCCATTCCAGGCTCACAATGGCTCGCTCTGCACAATGCGTACAACACTCCATCTGATATTCAGCACAATAGGTGGATAGACTTCCAGTCCGCTTACGCGGAAATGTCCGCGAAGATCGACGCGGAATTCAGAGAGCGCTTGCGAGATAAAGTGCGCGATCGACAGATGCAGAGCGAGCTGGAAGAGGTGGAGAGGCAATACCGCGGGTTCTCTTCGCCGGCGGAGAAGCAGTATATCAGTGATCAGATTGCTGCGCGGTACGATGACGACCTCGTGCAAGAAGTCCATGCGAGCCAAACCGTCAACGAGTGTCTCGGGAATGCAAGACGCCGCTACCACAGCATCGAAACAACGTACGAGAAGGCTCCACTTACTATCGGCTTGGCTCAGTCGTTGATGGCTTACGACCATATGCCGACCGTGTGCGAGTTGAGGACTTTGGACCAACGTATCCAGCGCATGAAACGCGAGACGAAAGAGGGCGACAGCGCAACTGGCGATCTTGAATCGACGGCCCAGACGGCCGAGCAGCAATCGCCATCAGAGCTCGAGATTCCGTCCGAGAAACTTGACCTGCAAGTCACATTCGCTCACGAGACAGCGCTGGCCAATGGTTGGTTGATCGCTGCGATCAATCCGGAGGACTCGGACGACGAGGTCTACGTCCAACCAAAACCGGAAATGCTAGACGCTCTTCGCCTGCCCCCTTCCAAGCGAACGTCGTCAAAGGCCGACAAGGAGACGGAGCGAGACTCTCATGGAGACAGCCGTTCGACCGATAAATACAAGCGCCGGTCAAAGCCAGCATCCATCGCCGAAGAATGCGGTGACGACGACTGTCAAGAGCAAGATAGGGATCGATCACGACCTTCGTCTCGCCAGCAGACGAGGCCTGTCGCTCGTTCAAGGGACCGCCCCTCCATCGAAGAGTATGACGCGTATGACAAAGCTGACACGTTTGACGACAAGTCTGGCACGTGTGGCGGGTATGACGACCATGACGACTATGAAGATCCATCTCACAGTACTGCTGCCAGGAGCTCGAGGTCTCATGCTAATCGCTCCGGTCGTCGAAGCGGGAAAGAGCCCTCGCTGCTTGAGCAGTTATTGGACCCGCGTTCCACGTCAGAGGTTGGCTCACGAGGGCGCCGGCGGGGCTATACCTCGCGGGGCTACGACTACACCAGGCAGTCACAGCGGTGCTGAGCGTACTGGGGTCGCTTCAACCGGGCGTGCGCGTCATATCTTACATGCATTGAGGTACTCATCGAGGTCTTTTGATGCCGTTTTTAATAGCAAATGCGGGTACAGTGCAGGTTGCGGTTGATCACCAGCAAGCGCAGTGTGCACCTTACTTTTGCAGAAGCTGCGAATTTGCGAAGTTGCCTTCTTCACCAGTCCCTTGAGCTTCTCGATGTGTCGGATACGATAGCAATACACAGCGTACACAAAGGTAATGTTGTATCATCTTCAGGTCCTTTGTACTGGAGTGATCCTTTGCCGTGCGAAGCGAGCAGCGTCACACTCGCTGGCCGCCGGAGGGATTGCTCTTCCTTACCTTACTATGCTCAGTCGTCCTCTCGAGTAGCACGAGTGCATCGTCGTATATACTCATTCTCCTCTACTTTGTTCTTGTCAGTGTCAGACTAGCCCACTGCTTTGCCATACTGAACACACACACTTAGCCATCAAGTGAATGTTGGAGATGATGGACGAGACAGAAGTCACCAACGTGAGCAACTCACCCACAAGCTCTGCCAATTCAAGCGTGCCGTCAGACCGCAAACGGCGGAGGGAACTACTGTTTGCTTCGTCAAATGATACGGATGACGAGCTTCCCATTAGCCATTCAAAGAGAGCGAAGAGGGCGGAAGGGAGCGATACTGGTGTTGATACGCAGCCTGAACACGAGGAAGGTGTCGTTCCCTCCGTTCCTGAGCCAGATGAGTGCGAGCGAGATCCCGCTGTACAAGATGCAAGTCAGCAGGGCACAGCGGTAGATGACCGCAATCCTCATGTCTGGCCTGAGGTGGTGCAGACGGCTTCCAGGTGGGTCAACGAATGTGAAGCCCAACGCGCCGAGCTGTGGAACGAGGAGCACATCCCCAAATTGGAAGCGGCTTATAAACATGCTTTGCATGCCTGTGGTCAAGATGCTGAGAAGTCACTGCGGATTGAAGTAGATTCTCGTTCTACTGACGACGATCCGCTTTGGAAGCAACTCGAGATCACGCATCGCGACGATTGGCTTGCGGCGGTGGATGCTGCTCCCCCAACTCAAGGCATGATCGAGTCTGCGACAGCCTTTGAAGCTGCGTGGGAGTCCTGGAACCCGGGCTTCAAGAAGATTGCATATGATCCGGACATTGCCCACTGCACAATGGCATTCGACTCCGCGCCAACCAAGGATACGCTGCTCACTGCGCGGTACCGTTATTGGGCCAAAAAGTTCGCCTGCGACCAGCGAAGGAGTTTGGTTGCTGCATCCAAATCTGCTGGGGAGGCCGTCAACGATGAAGATGAGACCTTGAGAGCGCAATGCGAGGACGAGGAGCTGAGAAGTCTTGACGAGCAGCATTGGTTCGCAAAAAGGATATCAGACCTGAATGGGTGGGGCCAGCGAGGTGACGACTTGACGAGCGGAAACGGCGAGACTCTCTTTCTTGGTGAAGATCTGGCTGCTCTCGATCTTGGAGCAACAGTATAGACTCTAGCGTTGCTAGCCCTCTGGACCTCCATGCAAGTCCTGTTGCCCATCATTGAAGTGGCTAGGGGCGCCTTCCTCTAATACAGGCAAAAGCGTACCGCCGCTAGAACGCACATCGGATGTCATATATTAGAATGTAAAAATGCCACCCGCCACCCGTGAGCAAAACCGGCAAAGACGCGTTCCGAAATGACCACTCGCAATATGATTTCGTCAATCATGTCTTTCTGTTCTTCTCATTTACAGTTCCTCTACATGCGCATTTGCTAAGTGCAATCATCTTCGCATCTGTATAGCTGGCACACAGGCAGGATGCTGTCTCAGCCTGGGCCGTCTGGCGTAGCTGCTGTATCAGTCGCACCGGCGCACAGCGTGAGTCCTTGGTGACCGGCTTCCTTCGCTCTTTACTCACGCCATTAACCTTCCTACACGTGTCTCCATTGTGACCCCCCGAGCATGGTGTTCCTGCCCTGTACCTTACAGATAATGTGTTAGTCTCTGTGCTATGCTGACGTCGGACGGCCCGCAGGTGCTCGTGGCCGAGACAAACGATGTCCGACCATTTGCCAGACTACTCCGCGGCATAGGTCTGAGGCATGTACGTAGGAATTTGTTCATCAGGACATTTCACTTCCTGACGACAGGTACTTCTGTAAGTCATGGCTGATATCTATGCAGAATGCAGTCATGGAGATTTCGGATGCTGGGTTTGCCGTGACGGTGGAAGAGGTGCGAACGCTGTGCGGTAAGTCAAGTGAGGATCGTTCACGACCTCGTACTCACACGGCGCTTTCATACTGGCTATACACGGGGACAAAGCTGATCTACATGACTAGCCATCGCATGGATCCCCAAGAACCTATTTACGAGATTCGACTTCCACCCGCCCGCGGACCCAGCAACGTTCGAACTTTCCCTCGATGCGCTACTCCAGTGTCTCAACATATTCGGCAACGCTGGATCCACTAGCACATCAACTGCTAATCTCGGCGGGAGGAGTAAGCGCCGTTGGGCGGGAGAAGGCGAAGTGGACGAGCTGGAAGATGGAAGTTCTGCCGTATCTGATGCTCGAAGAAATAGGGATAGGAGGACGGGGATGAGGATGGAGTGGAAAGGCCATGGGTGGGACCTCTCGGTCCTACTGTGAGTATCTCCTTTGGCCTCTTCTTGAATCGAGAGCAAGGCTCATCCGAGACCCACAGGACCGACGAGGCGCGAGGGCCTACGACCAATTGCGAGCTCAAGACACTTGAGCCGGAAGAGCTTCTGAACGCGCAGTTCGACCAAGAGATCATGTGAGCAAGATCTCATTCCGAAGTGGTCAATGTACAGAATCCAGACAACAGCTGACCTATCATCGCTATACCACTTTAGGGTCCTGTTCCTCATCATGAAGTCCGAGTGGTTCCGCGATGCGCTACTAGATCTTCCCCCCTCCTCGACGCGTATAACACTCATTGCTACTCCGCCAGACCTGGATATACCGGAACATCATCCAGATGCTACGATATCCTCAAACGGTCGTCGTGCGTATAACGCGCATGTGGGCAAATTCCGTATCAAGGCGGAAGGCGATTTTGGCACTACCGAGTTGGACTATCCTAATGATAAAGAGGTCATGGACAAGTTCGAATGTGGCCGGGAGGTTACTTTCAGGTCAGCTCGTCACAAATCCGCAACTGTATACGAACTGACATGTAGTCTGATAGCTATCATTCATCGCATTTCGCTCTCCTACAACGCGCCCTGCACCAATCAGTCAAAATCTGTTTGCAAATCGAGAGCACCGGCTTCCTCTGCGTTCAGATCATGATGCCAATGAGTGAAGACGTGGATGTGGGTGGTCATTCGGGTATTCTCGAGTTCAAGGTGAGCGCGGTGATTACATCTGATGGTCATTCAAGATGCTGACTGGTGCAGATGCACGCGCTCGAGGAGGACTAATCGTAGAATAGGAGAGCGTTGCTGTTTGCGGGTAAGAGGAGTATCAGCGTCAGATTCACCACCATCATTTCAGCATTGTCCATTCCCAGCACAAGATATACCATGTACCATGCACCATGAACCATGTTCCTTATGTCAGCCCATTGGATCTGCGTAATCGGAATGAAAACCATTCATGGACACAAATGAGGCTGATCGCGCTATGTGAATGCTACACTTGAGCCGAGAACAATGAACGCACAACGGCGACATGGGACGCTAGGCCTGGCGATTTAGTAACCGTGACTAGAGGACCAAGGCACGTCAGTCACAGAAAATAGAGTGCAGATCTGCGAGTAACTCACACAACGATCGAGTCCTTTGCCTCCTTGGAGGAAACGATGCCCATGTCGATGAGGAACTGCTTGGCAGACATCCTCTGATCGCCTTGGAGCTGAAGGACGTCACCGTGGTTGACTGCCTTTGGTCCGGCGGGAGCGGGCGAATCGTCGTCACCAGCCTCTTCGGGCTTGACGACGGTACCATTGCAGGCGAACTCCTTCTTCATCGCTTTGAGGATCTTGGAGTGATCGAACTTCTTGGGGACACCCTGGATCGTCGTAAGGGTCTTTCGACCGTTACGCTGCTGGAGACCTGTTGCAGCGTGCGTCAGAACGCAGCAGAACGCAGGATGTCGTGGAAAAGTATTCTACTAACGGATGTGAATCTTGTCATTTTTGCTACCGACGGCTTTCTCGATGGTGGGGGTGTCGTCTACTTGAGCGAAGGGATCTGAGCAGTAGTCGTCAGCCATAGTCCACAAGCCACATTGTAATCATTGTAATATGACGATATGGTGATATGGCGAGTTTCGCCTCCTTTGCCTAAGCACTCACCAAATGCAGGACCGAGATTGGCAACCCCGGCATCGCCCGCCGAGGCCTTTGATTTCTTGGTAGTGGCGTCCACTTTGTTGTTCGTAGCGGCTGATGAAAGTACATTTATCAGCGCGGGGTCGGTCAACGTCGCGTGAGCAGTCCGAGTGCTCGAGTGAGTCATGAGCGACGAATGAAGAATGGTTACTCACTTTGCGTGCTCATTCAAAAAGTCTAGTGCGGATACGGCTGGTGTACTGTCTGTGCTGCGTTGAGCTCGTAGGGTGTCTAAACGAATGAGAATGGAATGAGTGGTGAGTTGACGATATACAAGAGTAATGACAGATAGCTAAGCTGTGGTTTATAAAATGAGAGAGTAGAGTGATACAAGCAAAGGTGGGAAAACAGCGGTATTTGACAAGTGTGGCACTTTTGCCACTCAACACCTAGTGACAACAAAAATAAAATAAAAATGTTGATTTCAACATTTCGGATCAATCAATCGTATCAATACGATCATTATCACTTGCTACGTGCGCATCTATCGACAAAATCTGACACGCGATGCCTCGCGTTACCAAGACGCAGAAGGAGGCGGGGGTGAAGCCGAAGCCCAAGCCTCAGATGAAAGCTGGTACTGCAGGCGGCCCTGGGGCAAGGTACAAGTCCGGACCAGGAGGGAGAGCGGGTCCGCACCCCGTCGCGCAGAAGCGAGGGTTCCGCGTCGGACCCGCTCATGCGCCCCGAGATGCTTACTTGGGCAAAGGTGAGTAGTGTGGCTGTACTGCGTATTGAGGAGGACACCCAAGCTGACTCGAGATGCAGCCAAGAAGATCAAGGCGGATCTGATCCAAAAGGCCAAGATGAAGAAACAGTATGCCAAAGTCCTCAAGGCGGAAGGGATGGAGAGCGGTCGACTAGGCGACGGACCTAAGAGACAGGGGAAGCGGGGCGAAGCACGTACGAATGTCAGTGATGGCGAGAGCGAGGCGGGCGAGGCGCGGGACCAAGACGCGAAAATGAGATCGCGAGCAGGGCCTGCTCCTGGGGACAAAAGGAGAGCTCGTCCATCTACCGGCAGCAGCGACGAGGACGATGATGACAATGCGCCGTCCACTTCCGCAGGACCGTCCTCCTCGAGACCGAGTCAGGACCGTTCACGCATCAATGCCGACAAAGCTGGGTACACTGATCGAAAAGGGAAATCAAAAGTACGGGCATTATCACTCTCGCCTCCACCAACTGCACCTTCGACGTTAGACGGAGCTGGACCCGCGCCAAAATCATCGTTTAGGGATTTGAAGCGCGACGCGTTCTCGAAATTCCATCGACCGAGAGATACCTCTTCACGAGGGATTGGCGCCAGCGCGGCTTACGGTGGAGGCGGTGGGGCTGGCGGATTCGGTGGAGGAAATAGGTCGAGAGGTCAGCCCAACATGGGTGCGAGAATGGGCGCGCTCCTTGAGAAGATCAAGCGAGATACTGGGCGATAGTGGCTGGTGTAAAATGTCAGGTAACCTGTTTGACTAGGGCGGAGTCGTAAGCATAACTACATGCATGTTGTATACACATTCCCCTCGCAAAGCTAGGAGCTGTCCTGTTACATGCTTACCGATTAGCTGACTTGACGTGTATAGTCAGAAGTGATACCTGACCGTATGACTGAATGATCTACAAAAAATCCCAGCTCACATGATGCAAAGTCGACTGATTGCACACACTGCTGAGCAGCGATACTCGCCCTTCTCGTCCTCAGACGTGATCTAATCGTATATAGCCGAGCCCAGAGCTCTGGCAGCGTTGGAAGACTCGCATATGTGGGACTCTACACTCGTCGTGCATGGCCTCGCCGTTGCTGTCTGTGAGCAGATTCGGAGTGCCACTCGGTGCTTGCCGAATGAATGCTTAGGTCCATAATGAATTGATTCCGCTTGTGATGCAGTTTACGGAGAATACAACTCTGATTCGGCCCGGTCTCTTCCTCGTCGCTTCTTCTCAATACACTGAATGGTCACCTCTCTGCTCTCGCCTCGCCCAGACGCAAGACAAATAGGCATGGAGCGAGACAGGATCTACAGGAATGGCTCTCCACCGCGGCCCGGCTCAGCTACTAGCCAAATGCGCGATATACCCCCTCGCTCATCGGTCGGTTCGGGCTCGGCGTCAACCGGCTTTTTCCCGCATGCACATGGTCACGGTGCCGAATCAGGTCATCGTCAATATCCGATCACAACAATTTCGGACCCGCGTGCCCATGCTGCTGGAGGACATCAACAAAGACCTTCCGACGGCAGCATCGCATACGATCGATCCGACTTCGCCGATTCGCACAGTAAAGCTAAGCGGCCTCATGAAGGCGAGGACAACAGCTCGGATAGAGCTCACGCTAAAGCCCGAACGTCCTCATCGTCTTCCGTGGCAGTGAAGAAGGACCCACATAACAGCAGTGCACATGATCATGGTTCCACCAGCGGTGCAGGCGGCGAAAGCGGACCGCGAAGAGCGGCTCAAGCTTGCTTGCGGTGCCGAAAGCAGAAGCTGAAGTGTGTTGGCGGATGGCCCTGCGACCGATGTACAAAGGCGAAGACAGTGTGCGATTTCGGGCGGCCAGGACTAGGACCTAATCCGAGAGAAAGTGGGACGGAGGCCAACGCGAGATTGGAACAGCTGGAAAGCAGTGTCGCCAATCTGCTCGCGGGGCTGGCGGGAGGAGGTGCGCAATACCCTAATGGAGAGATGCTGCATACGTTTGATCCGGAGAAGAGACGTGCGGAGATCTCTTCCAACGACCAGCGTGCCTACCCGCCCCAAAACGCCGAACTGTGGTCCACATCCTTGCCTCCGCCAACGCACACACGTCCCGTTGACCCTCCCCGCTTGGGACATGGGAGTGCAGGTATGCCTCTGCACCTCAATCCGTCGACGACCCCAGACGACTCTGGCCCGCCAGTCACCTCGCAGAACCACGTTCGCTTTACATCGTCACCCCACAACGCAATGAACACACACATGACTTCGCCATCAGTGTACGGCTCAAGCGGTGCCGGCCCGAGCCCGATATCCGTGGGCTTTGGGCGCAGCGAGAATCCTACCGACAAAGCAAGCGATGTGTCAGGTCAGAAGAGAAAGAAAGGAAAAGGTCAGAAAGCAGAAGAGAGGCTTGCAACCGCCACAGAGGGCGACTTTGACGAAGCACCATTCAAGGCACTAGTGTATCAGGTAAGTTCTTCGTTCTAAAATACTGCTGAGGGATCACTAACGTTCGCTGCCAGCCCGCTGTGTGGGATAACCGCGAGCAATCTCGGAGAAATTCGCCGCAGCTAAGCTCGGCGCCAAGTAGAGATGAGCCACCGATCGGGACTTACGAGAAACGGGTGATGCGCGACAGGGACGACCCAATCAACACCGAGCTGGTGAACGCTAACATGGCGGAGACACTCTTCAATTTGTCAGTTGGCGCGACTCAATCAGCGGGAGACATGAATTGATGACGTTCTGACCACAGCTTCGTTGACCATTGTCATCCCTTTCTTCCAGTCGTGAACGTAGCCTTGGACGACGCTTTCAACACGATCCGACAATCCCCGTTCCTCATCTCAGCCATCATCGCCGTGGGCGCCCGTTTCTACATCCGCTTCACCTCTCGTTCGCCTGGCGCATATCCTCCTCTAGATCCTTCAATCCCTCCAAGACTTGCCAACCTCGCCGAAGCGCACTTAGCGAACACTTTGCTCAGGAAACAGCATGCTTTATCTGATGTCCAGGCTGTCATGCTCCTTGCTGCGTGGGGATTGCAGAGTGGCGGTAGGGGACCAGACGCCTGGGTCGTCACCGGGCATGCGGCCAGGATAGCGAGGAGACTCGGCGTGCACAAAGTCTTGGGTCAAGCGGCCGAAATGGCAAGGATGACTAGGCCGAATTCAGATGGGTGGGACAAGTTGGAGACGCTCATGCCGCAATGGCGCACGTGGCTCTGCTGGTTCTGGTGAGTTTGTGCAACACCTTTGCTGTCCCACTAGCTTACATCGTCACAGCTTTGACGGCTTCTTATCGCTCGGCTTTGGGCGACCCCAATCGACTCAATTCGAGACGGTCGATGAGCAAGGCTTTCTCCAAATCCGACTCAATCAAGCTTTACCAAGACCGGGAAGCACGCCGTCCATCTCACTATATGGGGATGTGTATATAGCGGGACAAGTCCAGCTTACCCAGATCGGTCGGGATCTCATCAACTGGGGAGAGATGCTTGCGGACCCGAGAAGTGCGCTGTGGGCTGACCCGAGAAGAGCGGACATGTTCCATGATCGGGAGTTGAATGTGACGAATATGTTCAAGGATCTCAACGCACGACTCGATGAGTGGTCCCGGCTCTGGGTATGGAGCGGTGCGTAGATCAGTACTCCCATCATGCGAACTCGCTGATCTGACCTTTGTCATCGCAGGCTCGCCATACACGCTCTATCTCGGCTCGTCAGCACGTATCGCCCGGCTTCAAGCGGACCACATGCGACTGTGTCTCAACTCTTTCGCCCTCAAATCTGGGCCGAATGAGGACGACATTATCGCTCAGTGCCTCAAGAAGGCTCTGAATGCGGCTATGAGCACTATACAGACGCATTACGAATCGAGTCAGACCGATCTTGCTCTTAGCTTCGCCACTGATGTGAGTGCAGTTGCTTCCCTCCATTAAGTGCCTACGGCATGCACCAACTGACCCGCACCGTTCGCGCAGTACCTCACGATAACTCTGGCTCAAGCTGCGGTCTTCCTTGTCCGTATAGCGAAAGCCGGTCCAGCAACCCAGGCAGTGACTAGCATCGACCCATCGGTCATTGCTCATTACTTGAAAATGAGTATAGACTTGCTCGATACGGGCGAGTTGAGTGAGACAAGGTTGTCGACTTATCTCGCCAAGACGATTCGAGATATAGCAAGAGCTGCGGATATAAGCGGTCTGGGATTGCCGGACGTCGATGACGAGGTGGGAGAGAGGTGAGCATCATCATTCAGCTTGCCAACCTGTAGGGTCAGAGTTGCTAAAGGTCTATTGAACTCGTCCGTAGTCGTCCTCAATCTGCTCGCAACAGCGTTCCACCGCCTGACCTGATTGGCGGGGGAAGCTCGACCGACTTGCCCAACTTCGACATGGACTCGTTCCTGCAATTCGAGTCTCAATTGGACCTAGGCTACTTGCTGGGTTTACCAGGGGACAACTCCGCCGTGCACATAGGCGGGAGCGTGACTCCCTCCACAGCGAACAATGGGGCAGCAGCGCTGCCTGGTTCGGGCGGAATGGGTTTGGGCGGCGGATACATCGGGA
>JALPCB010000236.1:0-25550 GCA_026538395.1 Cryptococcus sp. GC_Crypt_3
TGTGGTGCTGTGGTGCTGGGTTTAGGAGATAATCCAATATAATAAATAATACTGTAAATCAATTGATCGGGTGGTCGCTCAACGCAAAGGAATGGGGAACAGGAATAAGGGCTAAGGGTCTGTGTCAGAGTCAACTGGGTGGTGCGGTGCGCTGTGGTGCTGTAGGCCAGTGCTACTATTACTACCGTTGGAGACGACGAGAGAGCCAGTGAGAGTGAGAGTGACGTTGGTTCTAGGTCAAGCGTGCTGCTCTCTCTCTCTTCTCCAGCTTCTTCTTCTTCTTCCGCACCGGCACCGCCAGCAGGAGCCAGAGTGGCAAGAATAGGGTTCTCGTGCGTAGCCCCTTTGCTCTTCTTTTCGCTCTTGCAGCACCACTACTAGTGCAATGCTACGATCTGGTTGGATGATCACCAGTCCCTCCCGCATCCGGTAAATACCCGAATTAGGTAATCGAGGCACTGCTCAAGGAAATCACGGGGTTAACTTCTGCATGAACGGGACTATATTCGTGGCACTAGCTTCCGCGATGACCTTTAAGCAATCCGTCCATTTAGCTGATCGAGAGAGAGGTGTTGTGGCTCATACCTCCACTTGCGGTGTCCACCCGGATGGCCTTCATGCTTCTTTTGATCGGTCATCCATCTTTGAGAGTGATAGAGGGCAGTCGCAGTGATCGACTGGCAAAGGATGCAAGGCCCCAGGTTTTGCCATGGTTCGCTGACTTACGCGCCCCAAATGAGGTCAGATTGAACCGACTTGCCGTCCCTGTTGACGCGCTTAGATGTCAAGAGCGCGTTCACTTCGAATAAAAAAGCCTGGAATGGAGCGTGCTCCGTCAAGAGGGACAAGGAGAGGAGACTGGCATCTACGGTGGCCAGCATAGATAGAGTCGACGGTGACCAGTCATCAAGACATAGAGACACCGTCACGGCACTGATAGAGGGCACCAGCTTTCCAATCAGCGTGCTGGATTCTGGCAATCTATATCACTGCCGAGACGCTCGGCGACGAGTGAGTCGCGGCAGCACGGCAGTACGGCAGTACGCCTCAATAATACGCTCTGGTGACATGCTAGCTGGATGATGCAGATGCAACGACGAATAAAGTTGCGTTGAAGAGCGAAGGAAGAGGGTCTTTCCGGTTGCCACCTCTCGACTGCCCGCAATCCTTTTGTCAGGACCGTGCTCACTTGTAATGTGAGTAGGACTTGCTTGGAGCTTGATTCTTAATAACAACAGGAGTAGTATCCATAGACAGACGACAATATGGATTCTGCAGAGCAGCAGAAGAGAGCAGAATGTTGCTATGTTTCATACTATGACTACTAGCTTACAATGATCCACTACTGTACTTGGTGTACCCGTATTGAATATCTATAACCGACGTTCCTGACACCATTCGGAAACAACCGTGCGCAAAGCTAGCACATCCGGTGCTCAACGCGGCCTGAACACGCCCTCGCTGTTGGCATTTCAGTAAGAGGGAGCGCAAAAACGACAACGCGGTCCAAGCACAACAGAAGATCGCCGCAACACGGTGAGAAGGAGTACGACCGTCGTATCAACCTCATATAGTGTGAGCTCAAACATACGCAAATGGACCGGCAGACGCGTCCCATCCTCGCGTGAGCCGGAATCAGGCACATTTGTCGATATGGACGTGTGGGCTTTACGCCCAGGAGTGGCCGCCTGGCCTTGACAATGACATTGGAATGCGACATATTGAGCAGATCGCCGCTCGTAGTGAGCTCTCACGAGGAGAGGGTGCCGGTGAGGTTCGTGGCTTTCATATGCAACGACCGCCTCTTGCGTGAACCCACTTCATGGCTCCGTTCATGTTCCAACAGACGTCTCTGTTACCCCGCACGAATGGCCATCAATTCTGATGCCACAAGCGAGAGGGATGTCGGGCGGTCGAAGGGACAAGATCAGCTTGGTCAGCTTCGACCAGGTGGACATGCATGTCTGCCACGTTAGTATGCATGTGATCGCACGCCACTTCGACCCAGCTGAATCATTCAAGCGAGGCAGAGGCCGTCGGCCGATGCGGGATGTCGGATGCATCCAGTACACGGACTACCAAATTGCCACCGAGTGGTGTGATTCCAGCGATCCGGTCCGGGAAGGGCGCATATCGGTATTCAGGGGCAGCAGCGTAAAGAGGTACGAGAATATGCTGACCATCGACGTCATCTGGATTTTTCATTCTTTTCTGGTTTTCGATGTCCTGCAATTGCAGCACATATGACCCATTGCAGCGCGCAGCGAATGTACAGAGCGACAGACACCAGACATCAGGGGTACGAGCGAGAAGGCTCGATCAGGGCATTGCCGTAGTTTGGAAAGAACATTAGGTGATTAAGTAATCCACCTTCTAGATCGAGTATTGGTCACTGGCCCCTTACGCATACCACTGGCAGTCCAGTGACCGTTCCCGCATCCATCCATGACTTCATGCTTTGTTATAACCGGTCGAGAACTGTCCGGACTGATACTATTGCGCAACTAGCAAGGCATGACCAAGCATTGGAAAACGAGTACCCGAGCAGTACGAGCATGATCGATTTAGGAGTCGTCGATGCTCATGATATTTCTACGACGCTATGACGAAGGGTAACGGGAATAGGCCGTCTCGTAATTTTAGCCGTTTTTTGAATAGCTGGAATCGCATGCGAGCCGTCTGTCTCACCTGATGCGCCTCTGCATCATTTGCTTTGCTAGTAAGCTAACGATGTCTAAGCGGCGAGTACCAGAATAGTCGAGTTTAGCGGTCAGATGCCGGCCGAACGCTCGCCCAAGTCTGCTCTGCATACGCTATATATAAGGCATGTTCCAAGATGTGTATCCCCTTTTCTCCATCCACACAAGTAAACCTCAACCACGATGAGATCTTTCGCCACTGCCTTGGCTCTTGCCACCGCTTCTCTTGTCGCGGCCGCCCCCGCCCCCATCCCCAATGGCGGTGTGGGTGTCCGTTACAACGACACTCCCCCAGTCTACCACACCTTGACTGACTGTGAGTGTCTCCACACTTCATCAAGCTTTCCTAGATGGCAATGCTAATCTACCGATGCGATCACAGTCGACTTCCAGTCCCTCAACTTGGCTTTGAACCAGGAATGGATTGAGCTTGACCTGTTCAACTACGGTCTCGACCGATTCAGCCAAGAGGAATTTGCCGCTCAGGGTCTCGGCGCTGAGGACATGTCGCTCATCCAATGGATGGCCAACCAGGAGGTCGGCCACGCCACCCTGCTCACCAACATCCTTTCCGCATACGGCCGAACTCCCGCCAAGCAGTGCACGTACAAGTACGACTTCGACACTGTCGCAGAGTTCGTCGACTTCTGCCAGAAGCTCACACGCTGGGGAGAGTCCGGTGTCTACGGATTCCTCTCGCACCTCGACTCCCGCCCATCGGCCACTCTCCTCCTCCAGTCCATCACCACTGAGGCTAGGCAGCAGATGATCTTCAGGCAGTTTGCTGGCGCCCACCCCATGCCCGTCTACTTCGAGACCGGTATCTCCCAATCCATGTCTTGGTCCTTGCTTGCTCCCTACATCGTTTCTTGCCCCGCTGAGAACCCTCACATCGGCTGGCAGAACTTCCCCGCTCTTAACGTTACCAACGGCAAGAGCCTCATCGTTGACGGGTACCTTGCCAACATCACCCACAACCGTACTTCGCTCACCGAGGCCGGCCAGAACGTCACCTTCTCATGGGAGGCGCCCGGAAAGGTGGTCTCTTACAATGGCACGTATAACACCACTGTTGGCGGCAACGTAACCGATTTGGTCCCTAAGTACGTTGTCTGGGTCAACCAGCTCAACGCCACCTACACCGAACTCACTCCTATCACCAACAACACCGGTTACACTACCCAGCCCGGCGGCGTCGTTTTCAACCAAACCATGCCTCTATCTATCATGGATGATCCCATCGTCAACCAGACTATGTTCGTTGGCTTAACTTCCGAAAACCCATACGTTACCCCCTACAATCTCTCCATCCTCAACGACGTGATGATTGCCTGGGGATTGTACCAGGCGGACTAAGCGGAAGGGATTTTTCAAAGTTGGAAAAAAGTGCCACACTCGCCATGCTCAGTGCGAGTGCCACTCAATGGACACTATGTGATAGCGGACCTTACCAACTGTAGCAGTAGCATCTCATATAATACATCTGTATAATGCATCTTTGTGGATAACTCTTTGTTGGCAACGAGGTCAATGGCGGGAGGAGGAGGTATTGACGAGTGCCACATTCAGCCGCGGTTTTGTTTGAGCCATATTTGATTCCGTTACCGAGATAGTCACCTCCACCTTGGGCATCCGGCTGTTTAGCGGGTGGGGATGGTGCATGTTAGTAACAACTAGATCTGAAGTAGTCACTTTATCACCTAGACATCGAGACTTGTGCTGTTGCCACTATGAACCGGTGCGTCGTCCAGGTGCATCAGTCTTGGGGTAGGCGTGGTGACCATTCACTGACCTCGACGTTGTGCGGGCGCCGACAGTATTCCAGTCGTACTCGTCAGTTCTCACCGGTGTATCTTGTGACGCACAGCTTATACTCGCGCCCACTAATGATCGATACATATGATATGTAGACAATAGACGAGATCGAGTAAGTGTATCCACCCATTATGGATAAAGTCAGTGAAGCCAAGATACTGACCCGAGCAGGTACCTTCTGGATCAACTAGTGAGCTACTCAACGACCAACAATCAGACCGCGTCGCTGAAGTCATAACGGTGTTCCAGCCGCCACCGGATAAAGATGAGGAGGCCGTCGTGAGCAAGTTGCGGGAAACGCTCAAGCTGTCTTTGGAAGCTGTGCGCAAAGGCGCCGAGTAGTCACGTACGTATCACTCGATACATCTGTGTTGGGAGTGTCAGCCGCTCAAGATCGTTCTTGGCTCGTTCTAGGAAGCCTGGCTGTCTTTCTATCACATGAGATGGCTCGTATGGTAGATATCAATGCATACTGTACATACAGAAATGCCGGTATAAGTACAGGCTCCGTATCTCCGTCACCACGACAGCCGCCTCCATTTTTTTCGATGTCGCATCATAGCCTCACCATGTCATTCATCACCGCCCCCATCGCGCTAACTAAATCTTCTTGTAATCCTTTTTGAGAGCCAAGCCCACGACAGCGCTGACCACAGACAGAATGACCAATACTACCCAGATCAAATGACCTCCCAGAGCATGACGATCAACAGATAAGGCGAATAGTACCGAAGCTGTTCCTGGACCGATGGCGCGCATGCCGGACGAGATGGCTTGTGACCAGCCTGAACAACTGTATTAGCATGGCAGAACAAAGCGGTGTCCCAGATGGAAGGGCGACTACTGCTGCTCACCATTGATGGCGCCGAGAGATCGGCGATTTGGTGCCGCGTCATTTGTCATGATCAGGTTGCACGCTGTAGACCCATCTCAGCGGTCAGTAGTCATCAATACGCGACCGAGATGTAGAGTAGTAACTCACCAAACGCCATGTTACCAACTGCATATAGACCCATGCTCACAGCGAGACCAGTCCATACAGCCCAAGTCGTAGCGTTGCGCGCAAAGGCATTGGTGATGGGCAAGATCATGAACGCGGGGATGAACAGGAACACCAATAGCTTGTACAAGCGTACCGTGCCCACTTTCGGTTGGAGGTACGGGAACGCGAAGAGCTGTACAAAGACAGTCAAGACGCCTCGGATGGACATTGCTAGACCGATATGGGATTCGTCGAAGCCCAGTCCGCCATCTTGTACAGGGGTGAAGCAGTAGAGCGGCAGTAGCCCTTGGAAGGCTATACCTTGTAATTGCAGTAGACCAAAGGACGTCATGAGGAGGTTGATATCGGGCGTCAACAATTCTCTGAAGCCCACAGCCTGCTCTCCCTCGGCTTCATCATCGTGTTTATCCGTTTTGGGCGGTAAAGTCTCCTGCATGAATCCCAGAGCGAGCAGACCACTGCCGATAGGGAACAACGCAGCGATCAAGCATGGTAGGAGGTACGGCAGGCGGACGATTATCGGGAATATCTCCCCGATCGAAGGGTATCTCCTGGCAAAGTGAGGGAAGTATCCCCCTACCCATGACGCCAGGATGGCACCGATCGCGTTCGACAAGGGGAAGAAGGAGAAGGCGGTCGATTGATTTGTTTCGTCACATAGTTCCGCGCTGTCTAGGGCGTCAGCCAAGCATTTTGGGCATCGACACCGAAGATTGTACGACAAAAAGAGCGTTGTCAAGCTTGCACCAGACGCTTCTCTTCCACAATCACCACATGAGAGGATAAGCTCGTCACTCACATGACACTCTTCAACACCGCCACATTCCCATTGGCAAACCCGTTGATCGCCCTCGTAGCCACCATCGCCCAGAAAGTTGTACTGAAGCCGAAGAGGATGGAAGAGACACCTGCTCCCGCGCAACCCTATCGGACGTCAGCGGCTATGCTCAGCGTTACAGCACGACGAGCTCACGATGAGTAAGACGGGCTTTCGACCCCAGCGGTCGCTCGCTGCACCCCATTGAAAGACAGTGGTCAGTTCCGCCAACGCGAAGACTGATTCGATCTGCAAAAGTAGATGATATCAGCTTGGACCCTGTGAGACACGCCTAGCTCCCAGAGCTTGAGTTCCGTGGACCACTCACTAAGCCCGCGTAGAACCCAGTTCTCTTTGGATTGTCCACGATGCCGAGGTCGAGGATCATCTGGTTGATATAGGGGAAACACGATAAGAACGCTATCGGCTCTGTCACCCTGACGAAGCACGCGATGAACAGCTGGAATTTCGGTAATGGCGTTACAGCCTTGGTGACTAAAGCACCATCCTCTGCCTCCTCGCCATCTACGTCGAGATCGGGTTCCCCGGGGAGCACATTCTCATGACCGACGTTTGCTGTCGCTCCATTTCCCGGTAATGCAGTGGTAGATCCGTACGTCTCTCCTTGATCGGACGATCCGTTTGCGCGCAAGAGCGCTTTGGACTCGGGTCTGCTGGACATCGCGACTGACTCGAGTAGTGGGAGAACAAGATACTAAGCGCACAACGTTGCGTGTCTCGATGCGAGAGTCAAGTATGCTACAACAACGCAATGCGACGGAGACGTCGGCACCGGAGCTACATGTACATGCATGCATTGCGCAAGTGGTGACAGACTCGCATCTACGGTCACCGGCAGAAGAACACTCCGGCGAGAAGATCGCCGGCTAGCCGGTATATGAACCGCAAGACTGGGCACTGCGATGGATGGTGGAGGTGGAGGAAGACCCTAAAGATGCTACATCGTTCAATAACTGTATTCAACTGAGTAGCATACTGTATTCGCGAAGTGGACATGTACCCAGGCAAGTGCCAATGATAACTGTTCAATGCTTCATGCAACATGGACGACTAGCGTCAAGAGACCTATTTATGATTTCAAACTACGTGTGACACTATGGAGCTATGGATGAAACAAGAACAAGCACTAGCTAGATATCAAGATGGAGGGTTAACCTAAAAATGTACAACTAAATCGATCGATGATTGGTATGGCTACTAGATGAAAGGACCGGAAAGCAAGCAAGCAGACTGAGACTGAGATTTGACTACAAGGCGACATGTCGTCGGATAGAGCGAAGAGATGTGGGATTCCTGATCTTCTTGAACAGGTCTCGAGTAGGTGATGGAGAGCTGGCCGACGGCGTAGTGATGCTGTTGGCAGCAGCTGTGTCAACGATGAGAATTGAGCCGGAGCCGGGCTTGGCGGTGTATGATGCCTTGCGAGGAAGTCCGGGCTTCACCACAGCTAATTGACCGTTGGAAGTCGAGTGCACCAGAGTCCCGTAGTTGGAAGCGTAGGCAGCACCCCAGGACTCGAGCGGTGTTGACGTGGTCGATGACAGCGAGGCTTGGCTGTCATATGAGTCACGTCGAGCTAGTCCAGGAGTGGGCGCATCCAGGTAGAGCTGACCCAAGCTGTATGCCGCAGGTGAAGGCGCAATGGTGGAAGAAGACGATGCGTGGACGGATGAGCGACGAGATGAGCTCGCCTCGAAGACATCTGCTGTTCTGCTTCGGACCATTGATGCGGCGGCAGTGCGGGCGGACCAAGAGCTGATCGCTGCGGCTTGTTGGGCCTGCATCGACTTCTCCTCGGGTGCTGGGGTAGGAAGACCGGTCTCTGGTGGGACAAAGGTCGACTTGCTGGGACCTGGGATGTTGACGCTGACTCGGAGGTTGTTGGGGGTAAGAGGAGGCGAGTCCATAGCGCGAGTGGGCATGGGCATAGGCTTGGCGATAGGAGCTGGGTTCCAGAAGGGCTGGAGGTGTTCGATAAGCTCCGGCTCCTCAACTCTAAGGTTGTAGTCGAGCAGGTAGAGCAACTGCTTCTCCATGAGGTTGACCTCGGCGAGGGAGAAGAAGCGACCGTACTTTTGCCAGTGCATGTTCTTGGGCGATGAGTCGTTCAGGTACTTTGCGGCGCAAATGAGGACAGCGAGGAAGACTCGGTGACGAGTGCACTTCATGCCTATAGTATTGTCAGCTATGAAGTGGTGTGAGTAGAATAGTATGACTTACCTGTAGCGACAGTGGGCAGCTTCTCCTTCAGGCGCTCGAGGTAGACCAAAGTCACTGAGAGTGTTGGCATTTGCACGTTGCTCTGAACCACTAAACCCCGGATGAACTCTGACAGCTCGGGGAGGTCCGCGTTGCACTCGTCATCCTCGGTCTTAGGTGCTTGCCACCATTCAACAGGCTTGCCGTTGAGGTCGAGGTACTGTTGCTCCTTGGTAGGAGTGGTGGGAGGGGAGAGCAAGCCGGAGTCGGCATCCTCTGGTGGAGCGATCTTGATCACTGAGGAAGTCTTGTCCGCGATGTGAGCTGCAAAAGGGTCAGCACTATGTCTCATCATCAGATGATCGTAGTACTCACTGAAGAACTCTGGGCGGACCTTGTTCTTGAGGGAGTGAACAAGTGCCGGACTGTGGGTGGAGAGACGGCAGAGGGAAGCGGGGTGGACGGGGTCGCGCATACGGTGAGAAGACATGGTGATCGAGATTGGTCGGGTGGGTAGATTGGGTTAAGTCGGTGAGAGGGTTGGAGTTGATATAGTTTGTTGCTTAAAGAGCGTCGGGTGTGTCGACTTGGCTAAGAGTCGCACGAGATAGTGTGTTGGATGGGATAGGTACGATTGAGACAAGGAAAGAAAAGGATGAGGGGGAGTGAGTCGGGAATGAGTAAGGGGTGGTAATTATATGTCGCTGCAGTCAATGAAGGATCGACAGGGGGGATGGTTGGGATGATGAATGCGGCAAGTGGTGAATTGGCTTTTGAAGGGGGAGAAACACAAGGCAGAACTATCATTTAACAAGGCTTCGACAAGAAGAGATGGCGGAACTCTCAGTCCAGTCTTGAAGTAGAATGCGTTTGGCCTGTGTCCGGGTTTTAGATCTTAGTGGGACCACTATCGCACTAGAAAACTGGGCTTGAGCTTGCGCTCGATGGTTGATCTCGCCTCGTCAAAGCGCTGAACGCCTCGTGCGCCTTGCGAGTCTCCTGAACAGAGTTGGGATGCCATATCGGGTCCTCGTGGTCGCATGTGGAAGAATACGCAACGTCTACGATGAACGTGCAGCATCTAAGATTTGAGACAAGAGCCAATAGATGGCGCTGACTCGACGATCGGCTTCAACGCTTCAATGCATTCTAATGTGTGAGGACATGCACGATAGCCCGCCGGATGGGGAAATTAAGCCTCAACAAGGATATCGATGAGACTCCAAAGTGGCACAAAGTGAAATAGCTCTACCTATGGTTTCCCGCCATTTCACCCACCTCTTCTACCATGACGTGTCTCGGCTTTTTGACCAAGAATAGAGTTTAGAGCTCAGCAGCTGGCTCGGCTGTCTCTGCTGGGCCCTGCGAGCTTTGCCTGCTGCGGTGACGGGGTGGAGATGTGCCTCTACGGGTAACTGTTCCAGTTACCGCAGAGCGCCCCTCCCGTGCTCTTACGCAGTCGTCCTTCTGTCTCTCTTAGCGAATGATTTAAGTCTAAATAATATCGGTAAGCTAGCAGGATACTGACGTAGTCCCGATTTGGAAAGTTCCGAAACCCAAACTCAATTGCTCTTCGCCAAGAATCGGCTTCGCCGTCGATACGCCACCACCTTGTACCTCACCGAGCGAAAACATCGTTCCTGACAGAGGACTAGATCCTCACTTTGTCTTGCTCGCTCCGCTACCAGCAGGTCGATTCGCTGATGAGAACCGAAAGAGGCATGCGTCGAGATGAGGATCGGTGTGACTTCACGGTGACTTCCAAGCACGCGCATGCATTCAATCTACCATACCAATTAAGCTCTTTACGATGATCCAGCTGCGCGAATAGCGGAATAACGTTATTTCTAAAACTGATTGCGCCTTTGCGCAACAATCGCCACAGCTAAAAGCACTCAGTCTCGCTGTGACAGCCACTGTTGCAGGCGGGACACCCACTATCGCCGGCCATATGCGATGCACACTGACCATCGCAAGGTTTGTAAATTTTGACGATCAGACAGTGACCAGGCCCCGGATGCCCACATTGAGACATAGTCGGTATCTGTCCAGGGATCAGCAGCTTCGGATATTGCTGGCGATTACCTTTCGCGGGGGTCAGGTGGTTCTCGTTATTGCTGTCATAAACTTTGACGATAACTTCGATACCAGTATGCACCTATACAAATCGGCCAGCACGGTGCCAACCATTATGCCGCACTCCGGCCATAGTCCGCGTGGTGAGATAAGCGTTCTTACACATCAGAGACTGGAGATAATGATAGGTGACACTGATTACGTTCAATGAAATGAAATCATGAGACCTCTCCCCGCAACATCTACGGTGATAGAAGAGAGGTCATTCGCCGTCTCGATGCACCGCTACCTTCGAACATCGCTGCCGGCCAAAAATACGACGTAGGCCCGCACATCATCTCTCTATCACACAATTAAGCATAGAGCATTCAGTGTCTAAGAGACATCAACGTACTGAACGACGGCCGGGACAAATCTCACTCGAATCGGGGAAATGTGAGACCCTAAACGAGCAGCTGGAAAGAGGTGAAACTCATTTGAAGAAGCGAGATCTGAACCTGATCCCAGATCTGGTCTTGGCACCCATTCACTGGAATCGGAAAATGTATACAATGGCTCACGACTCATTCGAGGGCGGCAGGGGCCGCCGCGTCGTGTCTGAGAGCTGGCCGTTCCGAGTAAGCCGGCGGACACGGCGGTCGGGCGGTTTGAGTATACTCAATTGACGGTGAACGCCTCTTTTCCTTGGTGACCGACCTCATCCAAATTTTGGCTAGATATGGTCACGGACAGACTCGCCTCCGGCTCAGCCGACTCAATTGACCGACAGTGATTCATTATACCTCGACGGGCGTAACCTTACCATGCTGATCTCCGAAGTTGTTCGCTTCTGTGAGGCACCATGACGGATTCGGTCGATTATTCCTTTACCAAGAAGAGGGGCTACAAGCCACGAATCTTGCTGCTACTTGTCCCCTGGCAGTCACCCTCAAAGAACTTGGGCGGTCCACAAGACGGAAAGAGTCGCCACACCTTGTAGTCCCTGCCTGTGGGTTCGGGAAGGCGGGAGGAAGAACCTGCATCACTGAAGCAACGCCACATACCGCATAGGACATGCCCGCCATCTTGGGAGAACGAGCCCATCTTAACGGGTGGGATGGGATACACTCTCTGACTTGCCACCTAAAGGGCTGGATGAAATAAGCTAGCGCCTGCCGAGTTCGGTCTTATGTCAGCAGCCCATTCTGATACGGAATGGTGAAGTGGGTGGCAAAAAAAGGATTCCACTGGCCGTATGCCACGTCATGCAATTTAATTTTATCGCTTACACGCGTAGCTCTATTTTTTTTGATGCTTAGTTGAGCAATGCCGTCCATAACGGAACTGGGTGTAGATAACACTTTGTCTTTTGGATCATCATCTCATCTCTTCAAAAGTCAAGCAGCCGTCCCCTGTCTTGCTCATACCCACCCCAACCCACACCTACTCACCATGTCGCCCAACGCCAACGGCCACGCTTCTTCTTCTCAGCACTCCAACCCTAACGCTCCTCCGCGTCAGACCGAAATCCTCGCTGCAGCAGATGCTTTGTCATACCTCGAGGAGTACCCTCGCGGCGATGGTCTCTCTGTGCACGAGCTCATGGACTCGAGGCAGAATGGTGGTCTGACTTACAATGACTTCCTCATGCTGCCCGGTCACATCGACTTCCCCGCTTCCATCGTTTCCCTCCAGTCCAAAGTGACCAGGAACATTGCTATCAATACCCCCTTTCTCTCCTCTCCCATGGACACGGTTACCGAAGACCGGTAAGTCTCCGACAGACGTACAAAAGAGACCTCGACTAACGTAACACACAGAATGGCCATCGCGCTCGCCCTCCACGGCGGTCTCGGTATCATCCACCACAACTGTTCCCCTGAGGAGCAAGCGGCCATGGTGCGAAAGGTGAAGAAGTACGAGAACGGCTTCATCACCGACCCCTTGTGCTTGGGCCCTGACGGATCCGTTGGAGAGTGAGTTAACAATCTCTCGACGTTTGATACGTGCTGACAGTCGGACAGTGTGCTTGAAATCAAAGCCCAATTTGGCTTCTGTGGCGTTCCCATCACAGGTAAGTTCCTTCTGATCGTACTATCATCCCTACTGACTCGCCTGCAGAGACTGGCAGACTTGGTGGAAAGCTCCTCGGTATCGTCACCGGCCGTGACGTCCAATTCCAGCACGTTGACACCCCTGTTCGCTCCGTCATGACTCGCGACCTCATCACTGGTCAAGCGGGCATCACCCTCGAACAAGCCAACGACCTTCTGCGTGACTCGAAGAAGGGTAAATTGCCCATTGTAGACTCCAACGGCAACCTTATCTCCCTTGTTGCGCGATCCGATTTGCTTAAGAACCAAAACTACCCCCTTGCGAGCAAGGTACCCGAGTCCAAGCAGTTGTATTGTGGCGCCGCTATCGGCACTCGACCCGGTGACAGGGACCGATTGAAGCACCTTGTTGAGGCTGGCCTTGACGTCGTTGTCCTCGACTCCAGTCAGGGTAACTCGGTCTTCCAGATTGAGTTCATCAAGTGGATCAAGGAGACCTACCCCAAACTCGACGTTATCGCCGGAAATGTCGTTACCCGAGAACAAGCTGCTCAGCTTATCGTGGCTGGCGCGGACGGTCTTAGGATTGGTATGGGCAGTGGATCCATCTGTATCACCCAAGAGGTCATGGCTGTTGGCCGACCTCAGGGTACCGCGGTATACGCCGTATCCGAGTTCGCCAGTCGGTAAGTCCTTCATTCTACGCGCGATGCCATAAGCTGACGACTGATTCAGCTTTGGTGTCCCCACTATCGCCGACGGCGGTATCGGCAACATTGGTCACATCGCCAAGGCGCTCGCTCTTGGTGCCAGCGCCGTGATGATGGGTGGTATGCTTGCGGGTACCACCGAGTCTCCAGGAGAGTACTTTTACCACGAAGGAAAGCGTGTCAAGGTGTACCGAGGAATGGGGTCGATCGAGGCTATGGAGCACACCCAAGGCAAACTCCCAGCGACCAAGGGCAAGGTCATTGGAGCAGACAACGCCGCCACCGCGCGATACTTCTCCGAGACGGATGCTGTCAAGGTCGCTCAGGGTGTATCAGGCGACGTGGCGGACAAGGGCAGCGTCGACAAATTCGTGCCGTACTTGTACACTGGTCTCCAGCACTCTCTTCAGGACTCTGGTGTCAAGAGGTGAGCAGACACTTCAATTCACACGGTGATCTAGGCTAATCCTCCAACCTTTTCAGCGTTGTCGACCTCCAAGCTGCTTCCAGAGCCGGTACCGTCCGATTCGAGCTCCGTACCGCTTCCGCTCAGCTGGAAGGTGGTGTTCACGGTCTCAACTCTTACACCAAGAGGTTGTTCGCCTAGAGTGCCTGCGTAAATTGTGAAGCAGTTCGGGCTACATGTGCCAACAGATGTTAGACTGTGTTTTTTTGGTGTCTTTTGTCAGGCAAAATGTATGCAACATACAATAGACAATGATAACGAGTGGATAGCAATCACCTCCTCTGACCCAATTATGCAAACAAGCTGATTGTCTCGGTTCGAAGTACTGTCCATCAAGTCACCAAATTTCGCCTCATGAATCTGAACCGACAGGCGTCTTCTTCTCTTGCCACATGCTCTTACAAGTTCATGAGGGCAGCTGACCAGGTGCGGGTGCGAGAAAGGACTCTCAACTCACCAACTTTCGCCTCTGCTCTGATCGTATATAGTGCATCCTCATCAAAAGCGCAGCCCTCGTATATGAAACTTCCCAAAAGCTGCGTGTGTATCGGATCCATCTTGTGCTTCTGCGCACACTATTCACGCCCATCTCTTTGTCTCACTTTTTCACTTTCGAGAGCTCCTTTCTTCGTTCTCGCTTTTCGACCGAAGCGCTCGAGTCCCAGTCAACGTCCGCTGCGAGCAGTTCCGGATGACCGTTCTTCTCCAATTTGGAGTCGAAGAAGCCGTCCCTGTATCCTCGGACTATACGTTCTAGTAGATCAGAGGTGGATATGGCCGGTGTTCGACGGGTGGGCACGAAACGACCTAATAATATGAATATTTAGCTAATTATTCCTTTTCAGTATGTGATGCGATGGGCGAGGGCGTACCTGATTTCTTGGCGAATCCGTACACGTCCTCGTGATCTTTGCTAGGGTAAACCAGCTCGTCGTGCGCGATATAGTCGATATCGTACTTGTCCAACCATGCTTGATCCACCACCCAAGGCGCGTCCGGCAAGATCTCGTCCGCCCAACGGCAATGTCGAACAGATTCGCAACGCTCGGCATGGGTCATAGCTGGTGCGGACTTGTGGTTTGCACATAGCTCGTCAGAGCATACACCGACAAGCAAATGGACTTGTGGGAAGGACAGCTTTGCTTGACGCAGTTGCAGCGCATGGCTGCAATAACCCTGTTTAGCATTGCCATGCAACACCGTATGGCTAGACGACTCACCCGAAATGGAACAAGTCGTACACGCCATCAGCGTAAACTCGCACCACTTTGCCTTCTGGCGGAGCATTGGTCTTCCACCAACGTTCCACGCCGTCTTCCGCACCTCTACCGTGAATAGCTCGCTCAACAAACGACTTGATGTTTCGCTCTGACAGCTCAACAGGCCTTGTGAACATTTTTGGTGGGCCGAGAGACGACATAGAAGGTTTCGTTGATAACGGTTGAGTCTGTGATTTAGTCGGTTCGGCTAGTGCAGCTGACGGTGCAACGGGTACATCAGTCGGTCGGGCATGAGAATTAGGTATGTCCTCCTCGGGTTCAAGAGGCGGTGATGGAGGATCCGACAGAGCGAGATTCGCTTTTGACGCTTTTGGCGTAGGTAGGCGGTGCGAGCCGTATGGTGACAGGGCAACCGGAGGAGTTTCGGTTGCGGTTCCTAAAGCTCCTGGCGTCGGGGAAGCAGGGCGTCGCGTGTGGTGATGCACATTGGAAGGGTGAATAGGTGTTCCGCCAATAGTAGACGAGCTCTCAACATCACCATCATAGCTGTGAGATTAAGCATCACCGCACAGGCCATACACGTGTATCAGTAAGGTCATGAAACGCATATTGACACAAACTCACGTCGGTGAATCTAGTCCTTCGCTTTGGCTGCCTTCCCCGCCAAGCTCTTCCACGCGTTTTTGATGCAGAGCGCGCCTTGTGAGTGGTTGTGGAGCAGAGGTCCCGGCTGCTCCAGCCTGATGAGGCAGAGGTGGGGAGGCCATGCGAGGCGAGGTGGTAGACGCGGACGAGGCTGTCTCCGCGTGAACGGAGTTGACAGAACCGACGTCGGAGAACTCGTTCTCAATGTTATCATTGTCTACATAACGAAAACATCATCAGTCAACAGTCTTTCACAAGTGATACGCAGGTGACAGGTAGTCGGTTGTCAAGACAAGGCGACATGATAACACCTTGTCCAATGATGCGATTGTCACCTACCTTCCTCGCTCGCGTCTCTCGAACTGCTAGGATGGGGGGGAGCACGTCGTTCTCCTAGTCGCTTGCCGCCATGACGCTTTGTGAGTCCAGGTGCGCTTGCCATCCTGATGTGCTTGTGCTTGATACGATGGGTATGAGTGGCGACCAGGCTTGACACTGTTTTGGTATATGACTTTTGATGTGGTTTATCACTCCCGCAGCGAGCAGCAATCAGACGTTCGAGATGACGACACAGTATAGGCGCATGTTGCAAAACCCCATTAAATAGGCGTCTTTGGCTGATGGTCAACTGGAGAATTTAGTAGGCGCGAGCTTTCGTACACGTGACATTGCCGTCGCGCTCAATTATGTCAACAAACGTCTTTTCACGCGCATTTGTTTTGTATCCTTTGTGTCTTGTTCATCCACTACGCACAAGATGTCAGCAGCGCAAGTCCTGCAAGCGACTCCACACGACTTTGGCGGCTCACCCGACCGATCATATAGCGAGCACGATCAATCGCAGGAGTTGTCAGAAAACCAATGGCGGGCATTAGCGTGCGTTTTCCAACCTCTTTGGTTGATGGTCGTTCCGGCTGACCTATTAATAGGAAAATCGTTCGCGATGTAGGCCCAAACTTGTCACCAGATGATGAACTGGGGGACCTTGCGGCGGCGGAAGCAGCTGTCAATGCCAAAGACGCAGAGCGGGCTGAAGTCGTCGACAAGCTGCGTGATGAGCTTCGGCGTGAGTCGTTCTTAAAACAACGAAGACATACGATTTACTAATCTCTGTCAATATGCAGAATTATCAAGACAACTATCGCAAGCATCTGTAGCGGCACAAAGACCAGCTTCTCATCCCACAGCGCCCGAACATGACGCCCAAGTCCGATCACTCGAGCATCAGCAATTGGTTACTGGGAAACAGCTGAACGAGGAGCAGGCGACAGTAGCCAAGCGGGAGGTGGAGCTGGGCAAATGGAAGGGCGAGAAAGAGGAAGTGGGCAAGATTGAAATTGGCGAGAGTGGCTGGGCAGACGGGAAAATGTCAGTCGTCGCATACGAAACAATACGACGTGTACTGACTATTGTCGATTTACAGAATCCGCCTTAAATTGCTGCAAGAAGCAGGTTTCGCACTTGTCACCCCACAAGACGGCTCAGCGCAAGCAAAAGTTCTCATCAGTGAGTGCACCTGCCATCCAAGTATCAACGGTATCCCGGCCTGACCGCAGTCTGGTTGTTGAACAGGGAACGACGCCAAGGACGACGTGCACTCTATACCCATCGACAAATCTAGGTCTAAAGTGTACACTGCGAATCTCATATGGAGCTTGGCGAGCGAGTAGACCCATCCCACAAGATTCAGATGAGCAGTGCTCCGTCCGAAGCCTAGAGATACAAATTAGTTGTACGAATATATTGTAATTTGACGCATGGTTTGGTATGCCATTCTTAGGTCGTAGTGACGTGCGATACTTGCCGAACTTCGACTGACAGAGACCCGCACGCCTTATAGTAGACCGAGGGAGTCTCAGATCCTACGGTGTCGTCCTACCCCGCTCGACCAGTCAGTCGCAGAGAGCAATGTATACCTTGTATGTATCGTCTTCTAGAATACACCTTCCCGTCCAACTGCTTGCTCGGTGCACATGAGATTGATCGTCAAGAACAAACCTACTCAGATACGATATACTACAGATCAGAGAGAGCACACAGACCATTCTTGGAATATGGGGTATCACACAATGACAGACCTGATCCACATTAACGGCATCCATCCTATTGGTTTGATCGGGAAGAGTTGGACTCTACGACCAGGATCGGATCATGCGCATGATTACTATATAGATGTTCGCTCATGCAGTCACCCTCACCTTTACGAACGGTCTGTTCGTCCAGTGGTTAGGACGCTCGGTTTTGAAAGTTTCAATCTCCGAGAAACCTGGGTTCAAGTCCCAGACGGACCTCACTTTTTTGGGCGGACTTTTTTTGTTTTTCCGATCTGTGCATACCTTTTCCATTCGTCAGAGCTACGTGATATGCATTCCTCCGTTGACGATGTATCGTCGAAGCTCAAGCAAAGTACTGACTCTAGGCAGAGCGTTTCGCTAGACGGCGCTCCATCTCCCATACTGTAGGCCCATCCATGCTAAGTGATGACGAGTCCATGTCGCGCTCGTCGGGTCGAAACGCGGATTCCTCAGATTCCTTCTTCCTCGCTGACAGAAAACAAACACAGCGTGACCGCTTATAAGCGCTTTTTACATAAAACAGCATAGGGATTGGGCGAAGAGTCACTATGAGCCAAAGCACACTCACGGTCCATTCTAGGTCTACGACCCACCATGTCGAAGACCTTGTCGATGCGACGGACATCGCTTGGTGACAGATCATTGCTATCGCTCAGACGATCGCGGGCGGCCATCAAGTTCAACACGGTGGAACGAAGGCTTCCGTGGAGATCGTTCATTTCATACTCGAGTTGGTCCACCGCCTCCATAAGGGTCACCCTGGTGAGTTTGTCTGGTGTAGTTGACAGCGTCTTTGACTTTGTCGACTGTTGCTCTAGCGCTGTCTGATGCGATGCTTGGGACATAATCTGGACGAGGTATTGGGTCTCGTTCGATGAAGTGAAAAGTTAGTGGGATATGTCAAGGTAAAGCGGCGAGAGGGAAGGGTCGGAGTCTGGTGAGACTGTTCTTTCCGCTTTAAACCCTCCCTACATCCTAGTAGGCGACCAACGAGAGACGAGTCATTCCTTTGCATTTGGCAGGCAATGAAAGGATCCCACTTCGCTCGCTGGCTTCGTATCATGACGTCGTGAAAAGCCATATCGTCATCGGTCTGGCAAGGGAAGGCGTCCGCATCCTCAAACGAACCAAGCACTCGATGCAAGGATTCCCGTCGATGATAAATCTCAAGCGCTGCCCATACTCGAGCGGTCGATTTCGAATTCATGTGGCATTCCAAGTATTAGACTGCTCAGCCAGCCGTTGCCTTGCCACCAGCCGCATAACTCTGTTTCTTGACCCGTACGGGCCTTTGGTGATATTGAGCGCTTGATATGGTTAGGGCAAGATATTCTGTAGTCTCCACATGTGGGCGATGTGGTTGACAATCTTCACTGCAAGTTGCAGAGCGAACAGCTCGGCGAGCAAGATTCTGTTACAAGACTTCTCTCGCAAACTTATCCACTCACGCCGCACGAGGGATGACTCGGCGACGTTCCTCCTCATTTTCAATGCATACTCCTCTAGATACTCTCATTCCTCTCGTGACAAGTATCACGCATAGCTACGCCTCCTTCCATCACACCCTTGAACTCCGTGCAGCTTGTTAGCCCTGTGACGATGATCTACCTAGGAGCGGTGGGGTCTCCTCCACGGCTGTTGAGTACCTCAGTCACTCTCCTCTTTCTTGATGAAACCTTCGGTCGTGACCTCGCTCCCTTCGGTTTTCACCTCGGAGGTGGCGGCTGAAAGTGGTCATACATCAGCAACAGTCTCTCGAGAAAGCTACCATGCTTGTCACGTCGCACAGTACGACACTAACCCTTTGATTCATCGCGAATCCGGTTGAGTTCGCGGATGAGCCGGCCATGATCCTGCGGTGACATTTCGCTGATGCCGTCGGGGTTGCCGGTTCTGAAGAACCCCGTGATTGCCGTGCGAAGCGTGTCATCGGTGTTGGAATCAAAGCGCCCGTTCTTTGCATACGCGAGGATAGATTTCACGGTGCCGCCTTGAGTAGTGGTATCGATACTGATTGTCGAGGACATGGTTGAGTGACAATGGTTGTGAGTAAAAGGTGCGAGTAGTAGGACTTGTAAGTGTTGCAGTGGACGTGGAATGTGAACGAAGAGTTGAAAACTAGATAGCAGAACAGCTCGCCCCTTATATACCTATCTCCGATGACATCAGTGCTCGGACCTCTGGGACGAACGAGAGCCAGCGTCAGAGTCGTAGCTTCCCTCCTTTCAGCGAGCCATTGCTTCTCTGGGGGCTTTAGATTGCAGTGGTCCTTTGTCGCCTTCGACGTGTACAATGATTCTGGTTGGTCCGGCCGCGTTGAGATTCGCGCATTGGCCCAGACCTGATATCCGGATGACCATGTCGTGCCGTCTCTCTTCATTGATGGCTCCTCGGGAGTCCGTGGCATATACGCCTCTCGAGCCTCTATTTTCTTGTCCGGATATGCCGGTCAACGGTTGATATCAATTGCCGAGGGCTGCCACCCAAGATAGTTCAACACTCACAAATACGACCGAGAATGCATTGTTGACTCCCCTTCCTTTATTGGAAGCAAGCCCTTCGAACAGACCTCGACGATCTCGTGATGCTCGACATGACGCGTGGGAAGTACTGTACAATGCAATATTCTTTTGGAGTCATGTATGACTCGCAATTGAAAGGGTTTTTCGGCTTCGTGCAAATTTCTGCAAGAGCCTCATCATGAATCGACTGCGTACATACGGAGGTGCTGATATGCTTTGGATGGAAATCGGGCCTGACTCGCTCTTCATTGACAAACGCCACGAAAAGACGAAAGAGCTGCAAAGGATGAAGAGGGCGCTACCAGAAATCACTGTTCGCTGCTCTCAGTGGTGCCACTCTGAGTGTCAACGTCAGTGCGACTGGCCGATCGCTTCGAGCGGCCTATATTAGATATCATATGCACTGTCCTCAGCGACAGTTCCAGGACGCTCCTGCCCAGCCTGAGGCCTGGGGTAGCGGATAGCGGGCACAGAAGTAGAGATGCTGTGAGGGAGAATTAGACTTACGACTGCTGTGTACGCAAATGGCCAGTCTCCGAACTGCTTCGATATCGAGATTTCGACACGAAGTCAGCGCTATTGTGAGGCTCGAAGTATTAGTGGCTCGAGGCCCGGGCAGGCGCCTCTATGAGTATCTACAGGTGGCTGACAGGGTCTGCTCCTGAAACCACAGCGATTTATCCGCCAAGCAAATCTCATATACGAGGATTTGTGTGGATATCGTACAAACTCACGCTACACGATGGATAGCGACAATTCTTCCTCGATTTCAATGCATACTGTTCTCGTCTGGAATCTTCCATCCTCTCGTTGTCGCAAGTATCACGTATAAATTACGCCTCGCCCGCGCGTCCCTCAACAATTGCGCAGCAGCTTGATAGCCCTGTCACAGCGCTCTGCCGAGGAGCGGTGTGTCTCCTCAAGAGCCATTGATTTCCTCAGTCGCTCTCTTCGGTTTTGATTTCGGGTTTGACGTCGGGTCTGACGTCGGGTTTGACCTCGGTCTTCACGTCAGAGGTGGCGGCTGAAAGTGATCATGCATCAGCAATTGTCTCAAGATGTTGTTGACATGGTCGATACGTCATGCCGAACAGCACTGACCCTCTGACTTGGTGCGAAGATCGTCGAGTTGGCGCTTCTGACGGCGACATTGAGCGTCATCGAACCAGCCTGGGCTGTGAAAGCTGTCAATCATGTTGCGCAGCGTATCATCTGTCGTGGGGTTGAACGTCCCGGACCGCTGGTAAGCGCTGAGAGACGTCAGGCCAGAGAAAAGCTCATCCACCGCACTGAAATCTTGAGATGACTCGGTCGAGTGAAACTTGTCTTCAGTAGACGGTCCGAGTGACAGAGCGTGTAAATGATGTGGTGGAAATGAAATGCGAATGGAGAGCAAGAGACTAGAACGCAGAACCGCTCCCCGCTTTATACCTGCCTTCGCTGGAAGTAGTGCAGCAGCATTCCGAGGCGAGCGATAGCCCGCGTAAAGTCCCAAACGTCCCTCCTTTTACTTGATACCTTGCTCGCCCGCCGCGGAGCGAGAAATGCATACTGGCCCCGACCTGCAATGAGATTAAGCAGGCCTTACGCCTCTTTTTACCGACGCGGATAAGAGAGGCTCCGCAGCCCCACTAGCCCCCTCATCATGGAGACATAGTATAAAATGACGTGACCATAAGGCGTCGTACAATCATCTGAAGACATATAGTGTATCGTATGCAGGGTATCTGCGAGCGAACGTCCATCCTGGTGAGAAATGCAGCGTCGATTCGCTTGCAACTTCCTTGAATCAATCTAGCCCATACGTCGTTTCTTTCCCAGACCTCGAAAGCCCTGCAGCACCGCGACCGTGTTAGCTCGTTGTCACGCATAGTTGGAGAAGCCGACTCACCATCCCATCCTCGTCGTCGGCAGGTAGGAGTCGCCGTCTTCCTGATGCAGTTGCAGTCGCCGTCGGCGTCGACTTCGACTTGGCCGCACTCGCACTGGGTACTGTCCCGGCCGGTGTCCTTCTGCCTTTCGTAGGTGGCTGATCATCGTCCAGTGTGACCGTGCCCGTTATGCCCGTTCCAATTCGGGCACTGGCAGAGTTGGTCGACGCGCCGCCTCCCCAATTGACACCCGCATCGTCTTCCTCCGAATCTTCAAGTA
This sequence comes from Cryptococcus sp. GC_Crypt_3, assembly GCA_026538395.1. Taxonomy (NCBI): domain Eukaryota; kingdom Fungi; phylum Basidiomycota; class Tremellomycetes; order Tremellales; family Cryptococcaceae; genus Cryptococcus; species Cryptococcus sp. GC_Crypt_3. Next base: position 22,453 of record JALPCB010000236.1, read on the forward strand.
AGATCGGCTGATTACCTCTACCTCTCGTAGCTCTAGTCGAGCTCGCACTCGTACTTGCCCCCGCCCGTGTGCTGATGCCATCCAAACGCCGACTGCCTCTTGTAGACGTAGCAACACTCGTGCTTGTTCCCACGCTATCAGCCTCCGAGATGATACTTGCTGCTCGAGTTTTGCGTTGCGGCTGACTGCCCGCCGCGCTGGGCGTTTGCGTTTGCTGTGTCTCCGGCACCCTACTTTGTCGTTGAGTAGCGCGACCTGTCATGGGGGTATTATCGTCTTGCGTGATGGCTTGTGTGCCGAGCAGCCGTTTGCGCGACCGAGGTAAGAGAGGCATATCGTCGTCTTCAACCTGGACAGCCTGACTTTGAGTTCGCTTGCTGCCGCCCTTAATAGCTTGCGTAGGCCAATACGCTGCGAAGATAATCAAAATCAGTCAAAAGCAATGGCCTAGAGTCGATTGACTTACGCTCGCCCATCTCTGCGTCTTGGGCTGTCGGTCCAGCCAGTACCATTCCGAGTGGTTCCCGCCTAATGACATTCTTCTGCTTTCCAAAGTCAGCCGTAGCATTATATGCCGATCAAGCGGACCCGCGTACCTTTTTGAACTTCTTGAAGTTTGGCCGTCCATCCTCAACTCTGCTCGTGTCCTCCTCCCTGACGTCTTTCCTAAACAGATCTTTCCTGACGATCTGAATGAAATTGCCCGTCATATCATTATCGAAATCGTCAAGGACGTTCCAGTCTGGCCGTGACGCTTCCCACTCATTCGCTTTGACGACTGCTGCTTTGCCGTTGGGCTTGGGTATGCGAAGCTGATTGAACTCTCGATCAAGCTCATCTATCGCTTTCTTCGCTCTCGACGCTTTGGCAATCGCTTGGAGGAACCCTTCATCCTTGGAAGGCTGCGTGAGGGCTTGAGTTGAGCTCTTTGTCTTTGGCTTGGCGGGAGTTAGGTGCTCCGCTTTTGTTGCTGCAGCTCGTGATCGTGATGCAGAACGCTCTGGTTCCACCTCTTCCTGTTCCTCTGTAGGAGAACGGTCCTCGCGCATTCTCTGTCCAGCAGGCGGCTCCGGTAAATGTGACCTGGTGGAGCGAGGTAGCGATGCGCTGGCATTAAGAGCGACCTGCGTTGGTGCGTCATTCTGCGTCCGTCGTGACCGGGACGATCGTGTACCGAAATCGGATTCCGCCAATTCTGCAATCGCTCCACCCGAAGCCAGCCTAGCTCTTTTCAGTGCACGGGGATCAAACGAGCTGGTTCCTGTCTGTTCGTACAGCTCTCGGATCTCCGCTGCTGTTTCCTCAGCTTTGATATCACGCTCGACATTGATGCTAGTGTCCGCGATCTCTTGCATCAACGACGGGGTGGCGCCACCAGCTCGCCGTTTCAGCCTTCGCGCCGTGGCTTGAGTGGCGGGCTGCGACGTTGCCTACCGAACGGTCAGCGATGCCTGCAAAATCGACTGTGTGCAGAATAACGTACGATGCTATCGATGTCCATACGTTGACTGGGGAAGAGCGGCTCTTGTGTATTCTCCAGCGATTGAGAGTCCTGCACAAATGACGGCTGCGGTTGTGTGCCTTGGGAGTTCTCAGGCGTCACATTTTCACTCATAGGCAAATCGTCGGGAAATTGCGAAAAGTCAACAGCGCCTTTGTTGGCCCTCCGTCGAAGAGGCTATAATACTTATATCAGCCGTATAGCTCTGATCTTCCTGAAATGCAGTACGGACCTTTTTGACGGTTGATGCAGACGTAGTCTCCGGAAAGAGCTCTGGTGATTTCTCGTGGGGTGGCGAGGTAGTCTGTTTCGTACGTCTAATTGGCTTATGGGATGAAGCTGTAGGCGAAGGCGACCGAGCGCTTGTCATGCGTGTCGTCTCTTCTGGAAAGGTAGAAGGCACGAAATCTGGCCGGTTGGACTGTATTGACTGAGATGTCGCGGGCGGGTTTGCACGAGACTTCCGAGACTGTCGCGGAGGTTCCGGTGCTGCGGAATCTGTGGTGGGACCGGCAGAGCGACTCGAAGCAGCTGGTACCCAAGGTCAGCTGGCGGACAATGAGGGAAGGAAGCTGTGTCGCTCACCAGTTGCAGCTTCGCCAATACCGGTGTTTGCAGCTAACGCTGAACAGTACTCCTTCGGTCCTTCGAAAGACACCGAACCCCACAGCACCCCACCATGAGCAAAGTACAAGCCCAGCCTGAGAACAGTCAGCCAGTGAATATCTGACTTGTGGATACATTCTTACTGATGACATGCGCCTCCTACGGCTTGAGTGAAATTGAGCCCTTTCTTCGTCAATTCCGCTTTGACGGGCATGAACCACACGACCATCGCCTGATCGCGTCCGCCTGTGCTGTCGAGGTGTTTTAACCAAAAGTCGACGCGGGCGAGAAAGTCCTCTTTAGACGCAAGTGGTTCAGTGAGGACATCGACATCTTGGTAGTCTGCGCCCATAGCAATGAGGAACCGTTTTTCTGCTGGTTGCTGTGTGTTTGATCAGCTCCCGACCCAGGTGAGGGGATGGGACTCACCGTCTTGCCCCGCAAGCCAAGTATCTTCCATCCCGAGAACAACGTTTCTCTCTTGCTGTCGGGTAACCAAGTTCTCAACTCCTTTCTCGCTGGCTGAACAGCGGGATCGATCTCAGGCTGGAACCGACGATCTTCGTCGTTCGGCAGTGCGAAACTGTCTTGCGAGTCTGCCACTGATTTCCAGCACGCTTGTAGACGTACAAGGAGCGCTTCGAGGAATGATGGTAGGAGTATGCGAATCCCAAAACAGACGGCATAGTTGCAATCGACATTTGAGCGTAATGAGGTGGAGAGCACGTAGTTTGGCCGATTGACAGTGTCGAACGTCTGTGTCCACGATATGCCTGGATAATGTACGATCAGTACTGTTATATTAAAAGGAGATAAAGGTGATTGAAGCGTACAATACTTGCGCAGAGTGTCACGCACGTCATCGCTCTCATCCTTCATCTTGTCGTATTGCAGACTCAAGTCCTTCCACTCGGTACTGCGCTCCTTCTCTGTCAACTCGATACAAAGGCGGGCAGGAATGGTTCGAAGGGAAGGCGCCGGTCACTCACAC
>JALPCB010000237.1:0-25319 GCA_026538395.1 Cryptococcus sp. GC_Crypt_3
CGACGCTACAGCGCTTAAGCAGGTTGTTGGTTGCCGGGCTGCGATCGACATACACACGCCCGGCTATGCTGTCGTTCAGCCGGATACTGGACCAGCGTCAGCGCTACTGGGCAATCACCGGAGAGACAGGATGTCTACTAGCTTCGATAAGCTCGCACAATGCATTCATGTTACTGAAACGACATAAATACCTGCACTGCGCCGCGTCAAGTCGGTCCTTTTCCGTTCTTGTAACCTATCCAGACCATTATTCCGGACTTTTACCCACAACTCAACCAGGACATTCGCAAAGTCATCTCCCAGCATGGTCAAGGTGTGTTTCATCCCCATCCCCATTATCATCAGATATCGTCATCAGATGAAAGTGCACTGCTCATCATTGGCTCTGACAGGTACTCGCAGTACTCTACAAAGGCGGACAAGGTACTTCTCAATCCATTATACACAAGGGCTCCGTCTACTCCCACATGATCGATGACCAGCTCACAAAGTCCTCGTTGTTTCGCAGCCGCCACGGAAGAGCCCAAGCTCTTGGGCACGCTTGAGAACAAGCTAGGCATAGCCGACTGGCTGAAGGCGGAAGGGCACGAGTGGGTCCTACAGTCTTTCTCTTTGAACATGTCCATTGTCATACAAGACTGATAATGCTGTGCGACTCAAGACTCATCGTTACTGACGATAAGGAAGGACCCGATTCGGTCTTCCAGAAAGAGCTCCCGGACGTAAGTTGGGTCAAGGTCTGATCACATATATCTGTGCTGACTGATCACTCGGATATGCAGGCCGAGATCCTCATTACCACGCCTTTCCACCCGGGCTATCTTACCCGTGACCTTATTGGAAAAGCGAAGAACCTCAAGCTCTGCGTGACAGCTGGTGTTGGATCGGAGTAAGTTGACCCGTTCTGCTGCAGCGCTTCACAAGGCTGATGGTTGATACTAGCCATATTGACCTGGACGCAGCGAACGAGAAGAAGATTACAGTTGCCGAGGTAGGCGTACTACCCTCTCTCCGGTGATAGTGGCAACTAATCGTTCCAATAGGTGTCCGGCTCCAACGTCGTCTCTGTCGCCGAGTACGTGAGACCGTAGCTTGTGATCGTTGAGGCAGTGGCGAGACGAAGCTCACGCCTGCACGCCGCTTTCTAGACACGTGCTTATGTCCATCCTCCTCCTCGTGCGCAACTTTGTCCCAGCCCACGAGCAGATAGTTTCGGACGACTGGAACGTCGCCCAAATCGCTCGCGATGCTTATGACCTCGAGGGCAAGGTCGTCGGAACCGTTGGTTGTGGTAGGATCGGTTATAGGGTATTGCAACGTCTGCAAGGGTTTGACTGTAAGGAGCTTCTCTGGTTCGACTACACGGACTTACCAGCTGGTCAGTGATGGTCCGCGATCCGCAAATACACAGCTTACAGTTGGTATACAGATGCCGCAAAGGCCATCAAGGCTCGTCGAGTCGACAAGCTCGAAGACATGCTTGCGCAATGCGATGTGGTTACTATCGTACGTCGGTCTCGAATGTCGTCTGCGAGCTGTACAGCTGACACGGAAATGCTAGAACTGCCCGCTACACGAGAAGACCAAAGGTCTTTTCAACGACGAGCTCATCAGCAAGATGAAGCCTGGCGCGTGGCTTATCAACACTGCTAGAGGCGCTATCTGTGATCGCGATGCGGTCAAGAAGGCGCTCGAGTCCGGCCAGCTCAGAGGTTATGCGGGAGGTACGTTGTCGAATCTGGGGAGAAAATCAGCAGACAGCTGATACCAGTGCGCTTGTCAGATGTTTGGGGTGAGTTTCAAGTCAATGTGCTCAAAATTAGAGTGAGGCACACTGACACCCGATGCAGACGTTCAGCCGGCACCCAAGGACCACCCATGGCGACACGCCTTCAACAAGCTTGGCGCAGGTAACGGTATGGTGCCTCACTGTACGTCGGCTGCTCCTCTTGGACCGATGGGATTCAGCTGACAGCACAGTGCAGATTCCGGTACTACCCTTGACGCGCAGAAACGCTATGCCGATGGCACAAAGGAGATCATCAGGCGCTACTTTGCCAAAGAGGAGCAGAATCCCGTCAACCTTATCGTTGTCGATGGCGAAGTAAGTCGCAACCCAAGTCAATCATAATTATCGCAGCGCGCTGACTCGATGACGTGGCTCAGTATGCCAGCAAGGCGTATGGTCAGAGACAGCCCAAGGCGACTGGCGAGAAGGGAGCGGGGCCGTAGTCAGCGAGTGAAAATGAAAGTCGGAAACGGAAGAAGCGGACAACGGTCTTGTGATAGTGTGATCGAAGAAGTATGCATCTGCGATATGAAGCCAGAGGAGCGAAAAGAGGCCCAGTATGATAGTAGAGCGAATGCGAATGCGAATGCGACGCGTGATGCTGTCGTTGGTGATGATGCGATAATGCTTGATATACTGCGCCGATAGTTAGTGTCTGAAGGTGAAGGGGGAATGATCCGACTAAGCTCACTGGGTACAACCGGTGTGATGTTGCTACAATCTAAGTGGGAGGAAACGGTAGTGCGGTCCGAGGCTGATCGAACTGGACAATGATCTCAATCAGTATTCGCCATCGACCGTACGTCCGGTTCAAGCTCAAAGAGAGATGATGACACACCTCGACATCATCGTTCTTCCATAAATCTCCGTTTACCTCTTTGGTTCATCATGAGAACCACCTCGCTGCGCGTATCTCTCCCTGTACTTGATGTTGAGGCAGAGGGCGACTCGGATTGCAGTTGTGTCCCGCTCGATCTGGCCGGACAGGGGAAGGCGACGACTATGAATGCGCCGAGAAAGGTGGCGGTGAATAGCGTCGATAGTAGTGATCGCTGGCGTGGTCGGAAATGCGTCAAGAGTAATGGTGCCATGGCGACGTGTGTGCGGTGTGAGCGGTAGCGATCTGAGCGGAACAAAGGAAGAGCGATCGAGCTTGGTGAGAAGAGCGGAGATGGGTGTGGATTGTGTAGTGGTTGAGAGGCAATGATAGTATGATATGAGCTGCGCGAGCGTGTGATGTGGAGTGCTGGAGCCAAGCAGAGCTTAGCGTGATGTTGTGTATATCGTTGTGTCCTCGTAGCCAGTCGAATTGCAGAGAGAGCGAAAGAATGAAAAAGTCGGAGCGGACCGCTTTTCCCACCGCCACCGCCAGAACCAACAGGATGCCCGAGAATCAACATCTATATTATTATTCTGGTGTTTTGTCCATTTTATCCCAGACTCGTCGTGAGTGAGCGACTGTTGAGAGCTCATAGCTTCATGTCACTGCATGCATGCCCTTGGAAGTATGTGCTGAGTGGCCATGAATAACACACGGTCTACCGTCATGCAACCCAGAGATCCCCCACAGCGCCTTGCGGTGCATCACGGACTGACCCACTGACCAACTCCCAGATCTGGCTCTCGACCTGCTCTATACTGCCCTCGGCATTAACCTCGATCCAGCGCTTGGGCTGGGTACCATGCCTTTTCTCTATTTCCGCAGAGACCAGATCGAACTGGCCCCTTACGGCAGTCTGCATACTGACGTTCTCGTACCGTTCTTCCCCGTACGCGCCTCTTGACGAAGCCACACTGGGCGGAAGAGTAAGATATAGCGTTAGGTCTGGTAAGGGCAGGCCTGTATCTGGTGATAGGCAGTATTGGAATGGTAGGCCCTTTGTCATAGGTCAGTATATAAGATACAGTCTTACGACGATATGTGATTGTGTGAGAACATGGTGGTGGATGCTTGACCTTCCGAGGACAAGCTACTCACTTTGGCAGCGGAAAAGGCTATGCCGGAGAACGCATATCGGTCTGCAATGACGATGATCCCTTGCTCCAGATCTCGACGTATCGCAGCTCTGCGCATCGCATGAGGCCAAATGAGCTCAAGTCACAGCTTCGAGATCGTATCCAGCCGATCACGAGCGCTTTCCGATCAAATGAGCAGTCTCGCACTCACGCACATTCCCATCTATTCGCGCTGAATAGGAGATGGATAGCATGGTCGTCCATCTCCGCTTTGCTCTGCAGGTACGCATCGATCATCTTTCCTATCGCCGTTGTGCGGTCTACGCATGCCGATTCAAAGAGTCCCGATGATGATTATCAGCATATGAATTCCTCGGGCTTGATCACGACATATGCGAGATCAAAGCGCGGGTCATATTGGTTTGTCAGATTGAGCGCGCGACTCACCGGGAAACTTCTGTAGTCTGACCCGCTTCCCTTCCCTCTCCAGTCGCTCGACTAATCTTCCAACCTGAGTCGACTTGCCAGACCTGTCCAGTCCTTCAAAGACGATGAAAGCGCCTCGGGTCGAACGCGACGACGACGACGCTTGGGTGGGACCTGACATGGTGTGCTCTGGGCTCAGGGCTGGGACTCGGGCTCCGAAGTTGCGTGTGGATAGCTTAGTATGTAATGAGCTAGACGAATGAGTATCTCTGTTGGCTAAGATCCGTGGTCATATTTTGCGATGCAAGAACATTGCTCTTCGTCGCGTTACTTGTCAATTAGACGCGCAGAGGACCACCTCCACCGTGGTCTACCGCTAATACCGGGGTGGCACATTGCAAAGGAATCTGAAACATCTGAAACACCCACTCCGAGTAGCCGGTGGAGGTACTGTACGCGGAGTGGTGATACAGTACTAGTATCCAAACAATAACAATTCTCGTCAATCCTATTGTCTTTGATACACTCTTCTCCCAAATTCACACAACAACCCCTTGTCTGACCCGGTCACAGGTTCTGGGCGGAGCATGCGGCATACAGCATTGTGTCTCTTCTCGAGAACGAGCACAACGATGTGTTGCACATCAGCCGACACAATGTCTGCCTTGAGCTAGGCGTAGAACGGTGTCAACCCCTTTCCCCTTAGTGATGCTGATACTGATGGATTGAAAATCGTATTGTCTCTGTAACGAGTGATGTTTCTGGCTCCCCCAGAACGCTGTCATGTCCAAGCTATATAAGTCGTCTCTACTCTTGTCGGTACTCGCTTCTCTTCGCCACTACTTCGTCAGCTATCCATACAACCGCTCGTCATCCTTTCACTAAATTAGCAGACCAATCGCTTCTCTCACTACGACATTCCTCACTGCTCTCTTTTCTTCCACAGACGATCATTAACATCACTCATTCTGCCTCACACAAAATCTTGACTAGTACTCACACATCGCAATATCCCCGCCCGGCATGCCTTCAAACCCCATCAAGCCGTTTCTCCCCGCCCGACCTTCCGGCCCAGTCTTCTTATTCCTCAACGCACTTCGTCTTCTCAGTATAGTCGCCTTGCTGCTCGTCCTCGCCGCGAACATAGTGACGATGGTCGAGTGAGTTCGCTCTTCACTTCTCACAGTCTCGGTGGAAGCAGCTTGAGTGGCTGATGCTACCTCAACGACGTAGCGATATAAAAGCGATCAAATCGCCAACTGAGACCGATTCGACCGATTCAGATTGGGATTGCGATTATATCGAGTATTCCAGTGTCCCCGACCAAGCAGGCGGAGCATTCTGGAGCATCCTCATTAGGATCTTTATTGGTGAGTGCCCTACTGCGCGAAGCTTGTCGGCGATACTGAGAGTCGATTGACGTGTTGCAGTCTTCGAATGTGTGCTTTTGACGCTATCGGAGGTCGGAATACCGCGCAAGGTATTCGAGGAGTTCCTTCCGATTCTTGGACCGGGTTACGGCCTGGGCTGCCTCGGTGTCTTCCAAGCTCTGTAAGCTTCTCCTTCTCGCACATGACATGAATGTACTTGGCTGACATGCACAATCGTATTCAGGATCGGAGCTCAAGTCTTGTCGCACTACTGCGACCTCTTCCCACAAGTCGCTAGCTGGCTCTTGTTCGTCGTTGGCTGCCTTGATATCCTCGCTGTGAGTGGACCTTTAACGTCATCTGCATAAATTCACTTGCACTAGCTAACCCATTATTATACGTTCAGGGCATCTTTCTCCGCCAAGGAGCAAAGCAGAAGCGTCTCGTCTTCTCGTGGGAGAACGTCTCGTCTTTGTGAGTACGAGCATCTCTTGTATAACCTATCATCTGCCCTGACCCGTATTTGAGCCTGATACCATGTAGAGAATATACACTGACGCGATACATGACCTCAGAACACCTCAGACTAGGATGGCAGCGACAGCATGGGACATGATAACGGAGGAGAAATCAGGCTCAGGCTTAGTCGCAACTTCATCGCGAGCCGCATCGCCTCCTGCTCAGAACCAGCAGGGAGGCCGCGGACTAGCCCCTCCACCACTTTCGAGGACTGCTACGAACGCCTCCGATAGGCCGTTGCTGCCCGAAACCGTGAATGCTACGTCCCTAGGCGCAAGGTTCGGTGGGTTTGGGTTTGGCCGCCAGGGCGAGACAGCCGCCGCCGAGAGGGGCTGGAAGATCAGTAAGCCCATGGAGGCGTTACCTAGTAAGTTTAGTTCTGAGTTCAGATCTGAGCGGCGCAGAGGATCGTCATCAGTCAACCGGAAAAGCTGATAAGATCTCGTACATGTAGGGTACGCCGTCTAAACGCTTTGCGGTGACGAACCCTGGTAGACGCAGCGTTGGACTGGAGATGAATGATCAAAGATGGCTCGATGGACATTTGCGTTCTTGACTATAGGCCTGATGCGGACAATACACAATCATGCACTACGTAGAGAAGCCCATCGCCATAGACCTGATGTGGACAGTGCACGACCAGGCACTGTGGCAAGTACTTCCGCACTTGCTGACAATGAGAGGGAGGTCCATTCACCATTCCTTTCTGACGCTACTATGTAGTTTGACCCGTACATAGTCGTACCTGCATGCAGCAGAACAGCAGACTGCTCCTGTCGCCCCGCGAAAACCCATACGAGTCACCCTCCCAGCTAAAGTCCTTACGGCAACTACTTGAAGGAGGTCTCGGCGTTCAAAGCTTGTCAATCCGCTGACCAGTCCGCATCCGTGACTGTCGCTGCAATGCACGAAGCTACACCATGATTGAGCCTAATTACAGTGGGGCGCAACGCCGCAGATCTATACTCTAAGCCAAGTGGCGACGAAGCAAAGTGTGGCTCGCAAGTAGGCTCGCAAGTCAAAATGGACTCGGAAGTGCCGGAAAGGGCGGAGTGACAACCTGGCTTGACTTGGCAAAGCGCAATCGGGCAATTGTTAGCTACGCATACATCCACATATATGCCTCTGCGCCTCCAGTGTCACCGCTACGTTGCATTTCCGACTCCAGCCTCTGCCCCAGCCGCTGCCTCTGCTTCAGCCGTTGTGCCTGTTCCTGGTCTGTGCCTCTTTGGCTGCTGGAATTCGATACCAATGAGGTCCCAATGGGGCAGTACGATTATGCGATACATTTCAGTGACTGCGGATAGGATGCGAGATGTGTGCTGTCTACTTGAAATACAAAGTTAACGACAGAACCGTCGAATGGGACAAGGCGGTTTTGTGCTTCGATTCCAAAGGCGTTGTGGCGCAGTGGCATTTTGGCAGCAACAAGCTTTTCTGCCGAAAGGGGAAAGTAATTGAGAATATTCGCCATCTCCGGGTTGAACTGTTTTGGGTTCTTCGGGGTAATACTGGAATCCGAAGCGGCCCCTGAAACCTTACTTCGCCGCCGATGTCACCTCGCAAATACCAGCGGCCTCCTGGTCAGTCTCGCTGCAAGGGGCAACCTTGGTGTACGCCACTCGCACATGAGTACGTTATCAGCCCCTTTGCAGCGAAAAGATCTCTTTGTATTCCTCTCACGTCGCGCTGGGGACAGGCCGGTACGCGCCACACCCAATCCAAGAAGCATAATCGGATCGGTTCCTGAACAACTGTTCGTACGGTCGCACGCAGGAACGGTTTTTTACCAGATCTGTTCGAACATAACGATATAACGATATAACGACACAGAACCCAATATACCAAGCCACACCGGCGCGGCGGCTTTGGAACAATTGTCGCTTGAACAATGGCGTCTCGCCTTACCTCGCCCGTGTAGACTGAGCTGTCACAGGGCGGGCCCGGGGCCTGATACCGTTGCGTTGGGGTAACGACGCCTTCTTTCGGACTTTTGCGGTCTTCACGCCCCGTCGTCAGTCCCTTGCGCCGGCGAACCTTGCTTTTTTGCTGATAGGAAGGGGTATTACCCGAGCGATTCAAGTTGCCGGTACGGCGAATAAACAGCGTCTCGGATTCTTTTCTCTGCTTCCTGCCCGTCCCTGCTCTTGCGGATTTTGCGGATTTTGGACGCGAATGCGGATTCCACAGGCCCCATTCGGACTTTACAGCTCGTGAACAACGAGTTGAGAGTCGGGGACCCTTAGCGGGACCTGAGTGGACCTGAGTGATCCGACGTCTCTCTTCTCTTCGACCTGCTAGAGGCAACGCAATGCAACGGCAACCTCCCCACACATGGGTGTAATAACCTGGTACACTACCAGATTCGGTCTACCGCAGGAACCTGTTCCTCGGATCGTACCCCTTGTTGGTAACCCAGCAACCAGCTTTTCTTCTTTCTCGTCCGTCGGAGGAAGCTTGCTTCGGCGCACCCCTCCACCTCCACGTCGTTTACAGGAATGTGTCAAGGTAGACGTAGGTGTAGGCTACCGCTTTCGTCCAGCTCAAACAGCTTGAGCTCGCCTCTACCTCCGCTGTCGGCCAATGGTCCACCTTCGTCAAAGCTTCTGCTGGACGCCGGTCTCTGGCAACAGCGATAAGCTATTGCCATCGCCATCCTCGACGCCTCCATGGCGCTCGGCTTCTAAACCCTGCCTCGACCAATCGACAAGGCATCAGTCCACCGCCACCGACTACCGACTGCAGCCGTAGATGTCACCGCCGTCACTACGTCCACCGACATGAGCAGCGAGCAACGACATATATAGCTTGCTCCTAAGTGACATACCCTCTTCCCCTCTCTTCATCACACTCAACAACTTGTCCATCGCTCCATCGCTCAAAGCCTCCACTTCACATTTCTCATCTACGCAGGCCGTAACCCACTCGCTCGTCAGCGACCAACTCTCCTTCACATCGTCTTGAGCCTCACACTATAATACACCTTACCTTACACCACACTCAGCAACAATGTTCCCCGCCGACGACGTCACCATCGTTGTGAGTAGCTCTTAGTGCCGCCCCTTCCCTTGGCTGGAACCGAGCTGACTCGCCGACCAGATCCCCTCGTTCCCTCCGTCTCCCACTTTCCAATCCGCCAAGACCCTCTCCTCGTCGCCAGAATGGTTCACTACCCCATTAAAGACCCCCTACCGCCCTTCTCCGCTTCGAGCGAGCGTCTCTCTGCCCAGCGTGAACGAGCCAGAGTCTGTCGACCCGCTCTCCCCCATCTCCCCAGTTGACAGCTTGTTTGATGGTACCACCACTCCCCCACTCTCCCCCTCGGGCAGCCTCGCCTCGTTCTCCATGTCCCGCAAGCTCTCTTCGGCCTCGACTTGCGGCTCTGATGGCGACGACGATCAGATCATCACTCCGCCCGTTATTCCTCGACGGAACTCACACATGCGCTCGTCGCTTGCTCCCCCTTCATACTTTGACTTCCAGCCTCAGTCCTCCAAGAAGGGCAAAAGGCCATTCCGACCTCGATTCCCCAGCGCTCCCGTTGAAGGCTCCATTACGCCCATGTGGAAGCTCGAGGACGAGACCGCAAACACCGGTCTGGTCGGTCTCCTTGATCCCTTCGAGATGCTCCTTCCTTATGCTAGGGTGAGTTAAGAGTCTCGCGCAAACATACAGAGGCTCAGCGCTGACGAGCATCTTCAGAGGCACTCAGAGCCTGTCTACGAGCTGGACCAGGACTCATTCGTGCTCGCTCACGTCCCAGCCAAGACCGTCTCCATCTCTGCTTTCAAGCCTGGACTGATCCGGGTGCCTCGTTGGCAACGACCCATCGTGATCGCGGTCATGTCGGTCATGCTCTTCGGCTCCCTCTGCATGGTCTCGTGGCTCCAGCAGTCAATGGTCCAGTCCGGTCACTCGGCCGCCATCAGGCAAGGCGAGTGGATGGTCAAGCAAGCCGCCATTGCCAGAGAAGAAACCGAGGCCGTTGTCGACGTGGAGCCAGGCTACAAGCCCATCGCGCCCAAACACCACTCGCTCAAGGTCCAAGCCAAGATTGCCTCTCGCGCTTCCAGCGGTGCCAACCAACAGCTTGCCCTCGCTGCCGCGGTCGACTTCCACATGACCAAAGATGACGAGCTCGCTGCTCTGACAAACTTCATCGTCAGCACCGCTGCCAACTACCTCCCTGAGATCGACGTCAACGACGCCACTTCGCTCGAAGCGCTCCTGCCTTTCAACCCTCGCTCTGCCAGAGCTCAGGAGGAACTCGGGGAACTAGTCCAGACACAATGGGAGAACCACCCCGTCATGGTCTTCGGAAACCTGCGAGACCCCAAGATGCGCGACACTCGCGCCTTGTTGAGCAAGTACAACATCAAGCCAGCACCATTCTACGTTGATATCGACCTTCGCGCCGACGCCAAGGTTCTGTCCAGCTCCCTCGAGCGCATCCTCGGTGCTCAGGAAAGTCCCTACATTCTCCTCAAGGGGAAGAGCATCGGTGACTCGACCAAGCTCGCCGAGCTCGAGAAGAAGGAGACACTGGTCGAGACCGTCGCTGCGTCCGGTGCGTCGATCGCCAAGAAGCTCAAGCGCAACAAGCACCAGCGCGAGGAGGAGCGCAAGGAGAACGAGCGTGTCCTCGGCCCTCGTCCCATCTTCGACTAACAGTGGAACCGGCGGCCGCAAAATTAGAGACTTTCAGATATACCAGTCCACTCATATACCATTCATTTCCGCATCATACCCTTCTGATACGAATACCCTTTCACGATATCCACTTCATATACCTCGCATCTCCATTTTTGGGCTCATTCACATTTATACCGGGTTTTACGTTATACCTCTCTGCTTGTAACATATATAATGAGCCCAATGCATAGCTCTTCTAATCACCTGTGACTGGTTCTGATGCAAACCCATTGTCCAGTATCTAGTCCAATGCAATGCTCACTATCTCCTTGCCATGAGTTTATCGACGTGATCGCGAACGCCGTCCTCCCACTGATCCCACGATACAGATGCAGACCACGTATCTCGCGTCATGCAATCTTCCCTATAATCACCTTTTCGTCCAGCTACGAACACGGCGTCAGCACTAGATCTATACTTGCATGTGAAGGTGGACGGAGTGGACTCACGTCTCAAGCCCTGTCGGCCTTTAGCGAGAACGCGGTGCGCTCGCAAGATACCTTCGTGATTGAACCCAAGGCGTTTGGCTGCGGCTTGACTCTTGGTATGAAGGGACGTGGTGACCCATTGACATCGCCTCAGGCCTATTCCGCCCTCAGACGGCATATCGAGGATACGATGCATGACCAGCCCCGCGGCGTTGGACAGCACGTGGGTCCGCTACGTCGAGGTGATGGTCAGCGTCTGCGTATATGCCGCGACGGAGATATGAGCTTGTCGCAAGACGTACCTGGTATTGGTCAAAGAGGATGATCCACCCTATCTCCGCCGCCATCATATCGACATCGCAGTTGGTCATGGAGATCATCCCCGCCAATTCGTACTCTTCCGGATCGACTGGTTCCTGTTTGTCCAAAGGCTGAGTGAAGACGGCATAGGTCATATTGCCCTACATCGCCTGCGTCAGTGTCGTCTCGTTACTGCCTCAAGTTATGCGAGCGAAGTACCTCGGAGATCTCAGAGATCAGTGATGGAAGAGCGTGCACTCACGGGATTGGTCCTGATGATGCTCTCGCTCCAGAACGTGAAATCCTCCAGCGTATTATAATGCGTAATCCATTTAGCGATATTTGGATCGCATTTCGAAAAGGCGTCGAAAAACCGCTGCGAGTACAGCGAGGGCTACTCCACACTCCCAAGTCAGTCAAGCATATCCTCGTAGATCAAATAGTGGTCGGTGTATGCTGATGCAATCGCGGCGACTCACGATGAAAGGGCGTAGTTCCACTCTGTCAGATTTCAGCGGCTTGACCTCGAAACAGAAATTAAAGTCGTATTCCTCTGGCGGGGTGTGCAAGTGCGCATTTTCAGCAACAGTCTTCACGGGGGGTTGGTACGTGTTGAGATACGTTGCACTTGTCATTTTCGTCGTCAGAAAACGTCGCTCGAGAATGAGGATGATGGTGATTTGACATGGTTATCAATATCGCATCTACTCGTAGTTCGTTGTTCGTGAAGCTGTTCGAGTCGAGGAGAACGCCCCTTCGGCTAATGTTTGGTTGCCGGCAGGAATTTTGCCGAACGGGTTTAGTATCCAGAGTGACTACCATGTTCACTAACGTCTACCTTGGAGTGCATGGGTACATCAATTTTCTCGGCCTAGTAGGACCATCGAGCCTGTTTCTGCATTCCACAAGCAAGCAGGTCCGCACTGGAGGTAGCGGCAGAGCTGTCATGTACTCGCACAACGCAATCCCCGAATAGGTGATCGGCTGATACTACTGTAGCACGAGCACTGCTACAAGTACTGGAGTCAGTGGTATTTTATATTTTCTGTCATTTCTCGAATTTATCCCAAACAGACCGTCCAACTCGTACAACCCAAACTTTTGTGTCATCCTCCATTCATCAATCTCACTGTTGATCTCTCAACTTCACCTCGTTACACTATCTACACCGTCTACCCACAGCTCGATACGTGTCCATGTGAGTACCAGCTTTCCTCCACTACTTCTCTGATCTGGATACTGTCCGACCCGTTCTTCCCTAAGACGATAATTACCATCCTTATGCACCCACGCTCGGGGAAGCAGCCAAAAACGCGCTTCCCAGATTCCTCTCCTGCACCCGGATCTCTCGTTTTGAGAGTTCGGATCTTGCGGGAAGGGGTCGTTCGAGCGATGAGGGATCTTAGTTCATAGTTACACTGAGGGATCCGCTTCTTCTTCCTTGCTTCTCAACTTCTATATGTTGGTGAATCAATGGCTGACGCTTGATGTAGATATTGCTCTTACTTGCAGATTGCGAATCGTCAAGATCGTTTCGACCCATCTATCGCTGTAGCTTTTGCTTCATGGCTAGTGCCAGTGCCAGGCAGCAGCTAGTCAGCAGATATGCATGCATTCTCGTTACGATCACTCTGGATATTGTACATTTGGGCTACTATAATTGTCTGACTCCGTGTACAGTTACTGGATCGATTTCGATATCCCCGCTGACCCCCTACATCCTACTTGATCTTTGCAGCTCTGTTCATATCCCTGATCTTGATCCCTGCTTTGTTCTTGATCTTCTTGTGCAGCTCTGGCTTATCTACAATTCCAATGACATCAATGATCTGCGATCACTCCCGCACAGCATAAAAGGGAGCTTACAGTCGAAAACCGTGAAGAGGAACTCGAGGTGAACGAAGAACGGTGCAGTGACGAGTGCTACAACCAAATGAAGACAGCAATCAGTGGGCTGCTGCGAGATGTCATGATCGTAGTGGAGAAATAAATTAGTCGGATGCAGCCGCTCACCTTGCACGAGGTTCTCAGTCAATGCCGGAGCTCTATGCTCGAAGAACCCATGTCCTACGAACTGAGCAATCCAAGCGAACCCGAATACCGTCCAAGCGAACGGAAGTGATGTTGGTTCAGCCAGAGAAGAGAATGGGAGCCATGTTGGGGGAGAGATGGCGACGTATGTCGCTGTGAGGTACGACAGTATCCCAACGGGCAAGTAGGTGAGCTAGGGGAATAGCAATTGATTAGCAAATGACCATTGCATGCAGAGCCTTTTTACTCACCCCGCCAACAGGATCGAGTCGGAGATAGTATCCCACATAAGCCACGATCCATGCCAACGCCAAGTTAGGCTGTACGGCCAAGCCAGTCGCAAGGACAAGAGGCTTCGCACCCGGTATCGACACATGCGCAATGATGGCGAGCCATGACCTATGATCACAGCATCTCAGTCTCAGTCTCGGTCCCCTTGATGCAGACAGTGGCACAAATATTCACCACAGGATCTGCGGGATGCAGATGAAGTGAATGATCTGGTTCATCTTGTTCGAATGGTACGAGGCGTAGAAGGCCAGCTGCGCGGGATATCGATTAGTGGTCAGCTATTAGTCCCCCTGCATAAAGTCGAGCCGGCGTCCGTCTCATCGTGCTGGCCAGCATCCCGACCGGACTTTGACAGTGTAGAGTAAGGAGACACGGTGCGAGGCGAATTCACCTACCTCTTCTTCAACGTTGAGGCGGTCTACCGCTGCTTTGGAAGTTTTGGCCTGACCATGCGCAGCGGCCGCTCTCGTCTCTGCGACCATGCTGAAGTCGGTGGTGAAGGAAAGTGCGCAAGTCGCCGAGAACAACGATGATACGCTACAAGGCAAAGCCGTCGGTTCGATTGATGAGTAAGACAATAACAGAGTCGAGCGATGTTCAAAGTTGCACATGACAGTGACGGTGACGGGTAAGCACAGCCGGAATAGCGGGACCAATTTGTCACTATTTCTGCTCTGCTCTGTTCTATACTGCTAAGCTGGTATGCTGGTGTGCGGGCTGGTATGCCCAAGTATCTAGTATGCTCTATAAGTGCATGTATCCCATCGCTCGCAAGAGCAACGAAAAGTCCGTATAGACGTAGATAAGGTAGGAGATGAAACGAACGAATAGATTTTGCCCAAACACCAAAGAAAAGAAGAGAAAGATACACCAAAGCAGAAACGAGACAAGACTAGCTTGCCTCGTACTACTACACCCCCGTTACTACTACCGAGTAAAAGATATCAAGATACCATTGATTGTCCGTGCCAGCACAGAAAAGAGTCGAGCAAGGCGAAACAAAGCCGTGCTCGAGCCAATTCGCAATCCCGTTGCGCGTCGTTACGTTCCTATATTGACAACCCAGCTCCCAGTCCTTCGTTACACTGAAACCGCATTCCTACTACCCGTACAATTTCCCTCTACTTGATCACGGATTCTGAAACCCGTGACTATAGTCGGAGATCTCTGACAATCGCTACGCTCATGACGAGCTCGATCCGACAAAGTAGTTGTAGTTGTAAGTAGTAGGAGTGGTGGTGTAGGTGAATGCGGAGCCGGCGTTGTAAGTAGCGACGGTGCTGCTGTCTCGGGTGATGTAGCCCGAGATGGTGCCCGCGGACATGGCGATCTTGAGCTTGGTCAAGCCCGCGGAGACAGCAAAGGTCTCGGTGTTCGAGCCTGATGTGAGCGAGACAACGGCCGAGTCGGTGGTGAGGACAACAGCCCAGAGGTAGTCCTGGGTCCAGTCGTAGCCGGTAGGGCGGCCAACCGAGTCGTCCGAGGCAGTAGCATCGTACTGGTGAGGACGAGCCCACATGATGATCTCATCCGTGGTGATGTCGGGGTAAGAGCCGGTCTTGAACGCGGTGGAGTAGTAGCTGGTGAGCGAGCTGAGGGCAGTGTGGGTGAAACCGTCGACCCAAGTGCTGGAAGTGGTGGGCAAGTCGCTCGAGTCGGTGTCGATGGGACCAATGTAAGACGACTCTCCGTAGTCGTTCCAGGTGAGGATCTCGGTCATCTCCACGTCGTCACGCATGGCAATCACCTGCTCCCATCGAGTGCAGTAGAGCCAGTCGTCGCCGCGGTACAACCAGTTCTTGTTGTAGGTGCTGGCGCCAAAGTGGGTGTAGAAGAAGGGCGAGATCGCGGGCATGTAGAGCTTGCTTCCGAGGGCGGACATGTAGGTCTCGTCGGACGAAGTGGTCAAGTCGGAGCTGCCAGTGGGCCACCCAGAGTTCCAGTTGAGCTCGCCGTCCATCCAGGTGTCAGACGAGAAAGTGCTCGTGGCAGAGAACAAGCTGGGCACGAAGAAGATGTCGATTCCGTCGCTTGTCAAGACATCCACGAACGCAGTCTGCCAAGTCTCGCCGCCGAACGAACAGTCTGAACCGGCGAAAGTGGAGACGAGGACCTTGCTGTCGTAAGTGGCTTGAGCAGTCTCGGTAGCGTAAGTCTTGACGAGGTTGACAAGGGTGGTCGCGTCGGAAGTGGACGAGCACGACAGCGAGGTCATGTCGAGAGACAAGAAGAGCTTGAAACCGGAAGAGCCAGCAGCGGTGAAAGCGTCGGCGACACGGGCAGACTCCCAAGAGTCGGAACCGATGTTAAGAGCGAAACCGTCAATGCCAGAGTCCTGAGCCGAGGCGATGTCGCTGGCCCAATGAGACTCGGTGTAACCGTAGGTGTTTCCGACCATGTGGTGCGCCCAGACGTAGTGAGTGGAAGACGAAGCGGGCGCAGTCGTGGCATCGGCGGTGGCAGTGGACTCGGCGGTAGCGCTGGACACGGTGGCAGAGGCGGACACGGAGGTAGCGGTGGTGGCAGCCTTGGTGGTCACAGCAGTGGTGGAAGTGGAAGTGGTGGCAGCTGCGGCCTTGGTGGTAGAGGAGGTAGCGGCCTTGGTTGTAGCAGCGGCGGTGGTAGTAGACGACGAGGTCGTAGTGCCCTGAGCAGCAAGCTCATCTCCGATCGAAGTGGTGGCAACGGTGGCATCGGTGGAAGTGGAAGTGGAAGTGGCAGAGGCAGAGGCAGATGCAGATGCAGAGGCTGAGGCAGAGCAAGTAGTGTCGGTAGAAGAGCAGTTGGACGAACTGGAGACGAGCTCGTAAAGGTCGATAGCCCAATCACCGCCACACGACTCAGACTCGTCACCAGTGCAAGTCATGTCGCACGCGGTGGTAGAGTAAGTGACGGACGAAGGGAGGGAGTCGCCGCAGTAGCACTCCTCGCCGTACTCGATACCGGCGTACGTGAAGCCCTTGTCCTCACAGAGGGTCAAGCAGCTGTCGATGGTCATCTCGTCCTGCGCCTCGATCGAGTAACCGGTCAAGACGCGGGACGACTCGCTGTCGACGGCGCATCCGAGCGCGTACCACTCGGACGAGTCGGTCTCGTCCGTGTACACCGTACGAGTGGACGTAGCGGACGAGGTAGCAGCAGACGAGGACGCGGTACCAGTCGCAGTGGAACTGGCAGTGGTGGCAGCATCGGTCGTGGTGGCTTCGCTAGCAGCGGTGGTAGCAGTGGTAGCGCCGCCAACAGTGACGACGCCGACAGAGGTCGAGCCGCTAGACACAGCAGTCGCGGTAACGACCTCTGACGCGGCAGTGGTGGTGGCGGTGGTAGAAGCACAAGCGTCCGTGGCGTTGTACTGGTACATGGAGAGATACCAGGCGTTACCACAGTCTGATGACGATTCACCTGTGCAGGCCATACTGCATTCAGAGTCAGAGGTGTCGCCACCTCCGGAGCCGATCCATTCGTTACCACAGTAGCACTGATAGTCATTTGGCAGATCAGCCAAAAGTTACACGAAAAGACATATCGCTGGAGCTCACCTCGTCACCGTATTCCATACCGCCCCAGGTATAGCCCAGCTTCTGGCATTCGGTAAGACAGAGAAGAGGGGACAAGGTCGCTGAGGAGAATGAGAAGCCTTGCAGAAGGCGCTCGTCGTATGACTCGTCAACACAACCAAAGTAGCTCCATCCCGAAGGAATGGAGGTGTCTCGCTTCTCAGTGAGAGCAGGAGGTTTGCTCTACGCCAAAATCAGCCATGATGCCTTGATCTCGTGCCCAATGCTATTCGTTTACTCACCAAGCCGTGAGAGGTCCCGTAATACCTCGCGAGCATACTGTGGAACGATCTGCGGGCATTTGCGAGACCGTTCGCGACGGTTGGTGGGGCATGTCGACCAGGGGTAAGCAAAGGCTTGGCCTGAACTTCGACTGCTGCTCCGGCAAGTGCCAAGATGGTCACGGCTGTAGCGACGACCGGCGCCATGTTGATTTATATTATGATACGGTTGAGATTGAGTAGCTCTAGCAGCAAGTTGTATTTTGGCGAGCTGTTCGTTCGAGCGACAGTCGAGACTAGCTCGATTGTATACGGCAGAAAAAAGAAAACGAAAGTGGTCGCCGTCGAGGCTGTTGTTGGCGCTTTGGTAGAGCGAAGAAATGGGCAAAAGAGCGCCGGGCTCGTGGAGGTCAAGGCGGATTAGAGAGGAGTGGAGGAGGGTTGGGAGGGAGGATGGACGAAACGATGGAGATGAACACGATAGAACAAGAAGGTGAAAATAGAGGAGGGATGGGATGGGATGAGACGAGATGCATTCTTCCAAGGTTGTCAGACGCTGCGTGCTGCAGCTACGGCTACGGCGCCACGTCCTCGCGCACGCCGTCCAGCGAGCCAACATCCTCCCAGACTTTGATCGGTGGAAAAGTACGCTACGCTGCAGCTGTAGCGCTGTCGTGCTGACGTGCGGTAGTACGGCAGCGCCCGTGACGCGTTTGTTTTCCCGCCACCGCTCGGTCGCTGCGCGTAGCTACATTGGCCTTGCGCAGGGTCGGCGGACGACTTGGCTACTACTATAAGAGGCAGATCGGCGTCCGTGTCATCACGCTAATCGATAGAAGAGCGGTATGGGCCCTGAAGCGCTCTCTAGCAATATCAGCAATGTTGCGCCCACCCATAGCGACATGTCATGAAATGGCGGATCGGAAAGTTGGCCCTGCCCCTAGGCGCCATTTTTACCTTCCCCCGAAAGGAAAGGCGCGTCGAGCCTCATAATACTTTTTCAGGGAACAGGCAGAACAGAAAAAAAGTTCATTGTTGGAGGAATGGCTGAACAAGACGCGCAGAATCGCGAAAAAGAGACAAAATCGCGCTCTCATTGTGCCCATCGATAGAGTTATGGCTTCTGCCTGGACTAGAAGCGCGACATCTCGTTACCAGATCAAAGGTCAAGTCGCCAAGTCGCCAAGTCGCCTACCAGTGATATCATACAGGACTCAATGATGACTACCGACATCGACCCGTAGGCACCGGCGCGTCTTGGACCTAGGACCTGATCGACTTTCTGGCATCGATCAATCAAAGACACGCGCGTCTTGGCGGTAACGTCGGTTCTGTCACAGGAACCGGCTCAACTGTCGCCTATGCATGTAACGCTCTAGTCTCGCTGCTATTCGGCGTGCAATTCAATCAAGGCTTTCCGGCACCAAGTCGAAACTCTGTCAGCCGGACTTACTCTACCGAGTGGCAAGATCAGACCGTTTCGTCGTGACACAGTCATGTATCCCTGCGTGCGTTTCAGCCTCAGCCGCCATCACTAGCGGTCGGCGTGTCGTTGTCACCATCGCTGATAAGCTGGAGTTACTCCAAGGGATGCTCATGAGATAGGCTGAGATATTATTGCGAGTCCAAATTGTATCTTTACCGTTGGCGGTAGCGCCAGATCCATTGCGGGTATTATACTACATATTGACCTATCTCCGTGTGATGTGACTGTAAAACCCCTCGCACTAGTGTACCTAGTCTACGATCATCGTCCGTCCGACCGGCTGAACGCTGAACTGATCCTCCGCAACGTCCAATTTCCGTCTAGCGATCTCTAGATCTAGGGGTGGTTTATTATCTGCCACCAGCGCATCAGCCCTTGCACTCATCATCGCATAACAAGCCAGCAATATCACTCACAAGCTTCTTCGCTCATCAGCCATGTGCCCCAGTGCACTCCCACGCTCCTCTTCGCATGTAATTGCAAGGCCATGCGAACGGCTCCTTCGGGGTCAGTATGCTGGAGATGCATGTGCCATCGAGGTTCGTAAGAACCTATCGGGATGGCGGCGAGGTCTACGGGACCCATCACCCGGCCCACAGCATGGTACAGAGTAGGCGAATATCTGAGCCGGCCCGGTCAGCTGAGAGGTCACTACGTAAGATGATTTCGTCATTTCTGCTCACCCCGTGTCTCCTAGATGCATGAAAGAGCGAGGTTTGTCACTGTCCGATTTGACGTGGAAGCCAGCCCAAAGCGTTGCATTTGTGTCTAAAGGCGATCGTGCGGACCAGTGCTGCGAGGCGACATTCCATGAGCATATATGTCGTGGAACTCTACTCGGTCAGACGTACCATTACTGGTACTGCTGTGATAGTGAACTCCTTGTCCTTCCGTCCTGTCCTTGAAAGGGTATGCTTCGTCTCCTGCCACCAGCTGCAAAACAACCGCTAGATTAGCACTTTGCAAGCGCCGGGCAACACCCGATGACTAACTCTAGCTCGGTGACCCGTGTTGCGCCCTGCTCACGCAGGAAATTTCCTGCTCCCCGGGGCACAATCCACTCGCAACTATCGCCCAACTCCTTGATCGCTTCGACATCGAGGTGATCGAAATGGCTGGCGAACATGACAGGTCAGCTGGAGAAGATAAGACTTTGAGCACAGAAACCTACTTGTGAGAGACGAGCACGACGTCCACCCTCTTGAGCTCGTCTAGTGTACATGGAGGAGGCCGTAATCTTTGCGGTGCTATCCGAGAAGGAAGAGTACGATCTGACAATGCTGGGTCGGTGAGGATGGCGAGGTTATCGAGAGTGACATAAGATGTGGATTGTCCAAGCTGTACATCGTTAGCAGACAGCTGCAATTGGGCGCAAGGGAGAGGGTGCTCACCCATGTCATGGTGAGCTTGTCGGTCACATCGACGTCGGCGCCCCCACTACCTGGCTGGCGAGGAGTGACGCCGTGACTGGACGAGGAAGATGCGGAAGATGCGGAAGATGGGAATAGGAGGTCGAAATTCGGCCGTTCGGAAGGTAAGTCTGGTATAGGTCGTTCAGGTGGTACACCGCTGCGCAATGCCATCAGCTTCGCACGTCAACGATAGGAATCATTACAGCTGACCCATTGTAGAACAGCTTGAGGGTGAGTACAGAAACGATATTCCATAAAGCCCATTCCTGAGGCACCAGTATCGTCAGCCTAGGTAGATCGATAGCCTCAGCCGCCAATCTCGACTGCCGATTGACACTCACCCAGGCGCCTTGCTCACGCCATTCCACATACGGGTTCCAAAACCTCCCAGCGAATTTGAGACTCGCGTAGCTGCGGACATGCTGTGAGCTTTCGCGTGCGTATGAATGTTGATGTGAGCTTACCGCTTCTTCAGCGCCTCCTTCTCTACTTCCGTTGCTGGCGATGTATAGTCTGGTCCATCGCCAGGTAGAGTCGCCAGCGTCTTTCCTAGGATCTTATTGCGCTCTCGTATATGCGATCGTCGAAGGGTATCGGTATATGCTGCACCAGTCTTAGCTCATGTACACTGTCAGAGGCTTGACCACTATCAATGAAAGACACACCGTAGTATCCAAGCCATGCGCCGGTCCAGGCTACAGGCAGCACGATTATAGCTCGCCTGAGGCCGTATAGGCCAGTGGCCGCCATATCCCAATAATCCGATCCGAGTGCAAAATCTACCAACATGGCGTCGAGGTGAGCGGTATATGGAAATGGATGCAAAGGGACGTACTCTTCTAGCAAGCACAGTCTATCACAGGCATATCGCGAGGTGGGGTATTGTCTCTGTTGTCGGTGATTCCCTGTCAGACAAGTTGAAAGGAGGATGCGATCCACCCAACAACGACAGCTGCTGCTAAACTGATTCGTGTTTTTATCCACCTATGTTAGTCTTACGTCATTTAGCATCTCGCACGTGGTTCGCCTCTCTTGGGAGGACTTTCAGGTCATCATAAGACAATTCTCACTGCGATTAGTCGCTTTATAACCTCTCTCTTCGTCAGTTCTGCTGCTGCCGCTTGCCGCTCGCCGCTCCGCTCATCGACCATGTCGCTACCTCCAACTCCTCCACAGCGATACGACAGAACACCGCCTCCGTCATCCCCGTCAACAACGAGAATACCTGTGCTGCCGACACACCTATACTCGCAGCCATATGAGCAGCCAATGACGAGACCCCGTCTGCGCTCGAAACCATCTTTACTGGACGAACTACTGCCTACTCCCGCGGGTGACCCGTCTTTTGATTCCTCCTTCCACCATGTGATACGCAGAGCAGGATCAGTAGCTATCATCTCCATCTTCCTTCTCTCTATCGTATTCTTGGCCAGTACCGATTCGACTGCGCTGAGACGCAGTGGTTCAGGTCTGAGACAAATCTTCGGCGTGGGCAGTAGTGCGGGAGTAGGCGGCATATGGACTGGCGAGGCTCTGCAAGCCGAAACGACCAGTACACAGACTTCTGCGGCGGCTGAAGCTACGCAGACTGCTCAGTCGAAAATCATTGATTTCGAGCAATACAAAATGCTGCGAACGCTTTCCGCTACTACGGTCGAGCTCGAGACCAAAGGACATCGAGTCATCTTCATAGGTGACGTGCACGGCTCGTACGATCCACTATTGTAAGCCATTTGATTGACGAACGAGCGTCAGTACAAACGCTGACTCGCGCAGACGCCTCATGGATAAACTGTCGTACGACCCTTCCACTGATCGATTGATACATGTGGGGGATCTCATCGCTAAGGGATCGAAGAATGACGAGGTCTTATGGTGGATGAACGAGCATCGTATTCTCGGAGTCAGGGGCAATCATGATCAGCCCGTAAGCATATCGAGATCAAGGTGGAAGGGGAAGTGCTGATGTCGGTTATACCACAGGTACTCCAATGGCGAGCCTGGATGGAATGGGCTGGCGGATCAGACTGGGAAGCATACATCGATTCTATCGCTGCTGGTAGCGAGGACGGGGCAATTGAGACGTTGACGAAAGAGGGCAAATCCTTTCCAAGCTCTTGGGAATGGAAGGGGGAACATTGGCATATCGCGAGGTGAGTTGGACGGTCTTAGTCTATAGCTCGCTACTGACATACGCTGCTCAGAGTACTTCCAAAGCGGCTGTACACGTATCTCCTCGATCTTCCTCTCGTCCTCCACATTCCTTCTATGCACAGTTTCATCGTGCATGCTGGGTTACTCCCGTCCAACCCGCTCAAGTCGTCCGATGACGCCACACAACCTCTGGTCCAATACGCCAATATCACCAGCGCTCAACCTGCTCTCGCCTCGCGTAACTCGGAAGAACTCTCGATCTTCTATGATGTCCCACAAAACCAGATCCCATGGAACCTGATTAATATCCGGTCGGTCCGCGATACGGGGAAACATAGAGGTCAAACGACTAGTTCTGCGAAAACGGGTGTACCATGGAGTGACCTATGGAAGAAGGAGATGGCAAGATGTACAGGCGAAGGCCATTGGGCCGTGGACGGCATGGGCGAATGGTCAGCTGAACATGATCAAGCCGACGATGCGACGATGGAAGATGAGGAAGATGCAGAGGTGGACGAGACTAAGGGAGGCAGGAAGGCCAGGAGGCAGAAACCTGGAACACCGGACGCAGTTGCAGTAAACGACGATTCTGAAGAGTCGTCTACGCTCAAATGCTCGCCTGTTACGGTCATCTATGGTCATGCGGCCGGACGAGGACTGGACATCAAGCCGTTCTCGAAGGGCCTGGACTCAGGCTGTGTTGTGAGTGCCGCTTCCGAGTGTCCACTTGTATGAAGCTGACGAATGTGTCGAATGCAGTACGGCCGGGAACTCACTGCGCTAGTCCTCGGTGATCTCACAGGGCTGGCCGGCGAAGCTGTGCGAGTCGGCAATCATCCGGGGCTGATAGTACAAGAGTCTTGCGGGGAGGGTGGAACATAATTAGTGTATCGTCGTGGCTAGACCTGTAGACTTTCGGATTGGATTAGAACCGTCATTGGACACTGTTGTTGTGATGTCGGAACATGCATGCTGTATTCTATGTCGGGGTTTGAGTTGATGTTATCATGCTCCCGCTATCTCCGCCTAGAGGGTCTTGCGAACCTCCTAGCTTCTTCTTCCGCGGCCTGACGTTCCTCGTCTGCTCGCCGTTCAGCGTCTAACCTCCTCCGCTCTTCTTTCTTCCTGCGTGCTTCCAGCTTTTCCTCCTTCTTTGCCTCTTTCTCTCTCTGTTTGGCAGCTTCGGACCCGGCGACCTTTTTCTGCACTTCGACCCTGGTGCTTTCTAGCGGGTTGAAATACATGGCCCAGACGGATTTGGTCTTTTCGTCGTCTTTCCATTTCCTGCCTACTTCCCCCAGGACTTCATCGAACGACGCAAAGAGCTCTTCCCGCTTGGGCTCGGAGACCGCTTCGCCCCTCTTGCGATTGGCAAAGACGACCTGGACCCTATCGCCTTTCTCGAGCAGCGATTTTGCTAAACCCAGCTTGTGCTCCAGATCACCACTGGCAGATTGCCACGAGACCTGCACCTCCTTCTCCTCTATCGCGACCCGCCTCTTGAGTCGGACGCGATCTTCCGCCTCCCGCTCTTTCCGCCGCTCAGCCTCTTTGTCCGCTAGCTTCACTATAGGCACTTCCCTATCCACGTTCACTAACACCAAGCTGTGCGTGGCCGGGTCGTACGACTCGAGCAGCGAGCGCAGGGTTTGCGGCTCTTGTAAGCCGTTCGACGATGGATCAACTAGTTGGACCGTCCGGTACGGTATCGCTGCATCGCGGTATGAGAGCGGGTGCGCGTCGGGTACAGGAGCGCGAAGTCCAAAGGCTGAGCTGGACCCAGACGAAGAAGAGGCATTTCGTGAGAGTAGGGCTAGATACGGTCGTGATGGGCCCGCAGCACTGGTGTTTAGTGATACAGCAGGGGCCAGTAGAGCTCGCACGGTCCGCAGGGGAACGGGGGGACGAAAAGGCATGTTTATAGATTGCACTCGGTACCAGGAGCAAGAATAGCAGAGTAATACTATTGTTGAACGAGCAATTGCGAAATAATGGTTGCGAAACTCGGCTAATGATCACTCGAACAAGCAAAAGTTACGACATGGCAATGATGCACTTGTTTGGCAGATCCCTCCTACTGTACAACTTGCATCTATCTGCTCGATACCCCTTCAGCATATAGCTTTATAATCTCGACAGACTTTGTCAAGTGCGTTGAGCATCAGCAGGTACTCGCATGATGACCTCGATCACTGCTCGTGGGGCAATACGTGCTTTGCAGCAGCCGATTGCAGGCCCATCGAGATGTGCTCCTCGTCGATTGCAATCTCAATATCAGCATTACCCGCCTTGTCAGACACTTCCCAGCTACAGACGGCCATATGCGACCTCTCCTACACCGACACCAGCAAGCACGAGTGACCCCACCCCTCAGTCATCCAGTGGAAGCGGCGGCGGCAGCAGCACGCGAGCTACGACCTCGACCTCGGCTCTGCCAGCTCGCTCAAGACCGCATCAACATCCCGCATTCGAAGATCTGTCCGCGGCATTATCGGCCACTCAACCATGCTTCGGAGCTCGAGGGGACGAGATTGAGCTCCTGACTTCGCCGCAGCAGTTCTACACGAGGTTGTTGGAGATGATCAAGAGGGCCAAGAAACGGATATTGATTTCTAGCCTGTACATCGGGGCAGAAGAAAGCGAACTTGTCGACGCTATCCGATCTGCCTTGAAGGATAATCCGCACT
>JALPCB010000238.1:0-24854 GCA_026538395.1 Cryptococcus sp. GC_Crypt_3
GACGTACATAACGCTCCTCTCCGCCGAGCCCTCTGTTCCAGACTCCCTACTGAAAGCCGCGCTACTCGTGCGCGCGACGGCCGACGTGAAGCGCATCTGGCGAATCCGGGACGACAAGATCGCTCTGACCAATCTGCATGGCCGAGGATTGATAGGCGACGACACGATGTCGAGATTTGGCGCAGCGGAGAAAGAGCTAGAAGCGGAGATTGTGGATGTGGTCAGCGAGGCCAATACGTTCAGGCCTGGCTGGGGACAGATGATCTTCGCTACTGCGACCGAGATGGCCCAGGCGGAGAAGACGCGCGAAGTCGTCATGAATATCCCCAAGCTGAAAGCCGTCGAAGGTGTGTAAAGCCTCTTATCCCCCATGACGATATGTGCTGAATAACCTGGTTGCTTCTCAGAGAAACGCCTCGCCTTGCGGAACAAATACCTTCCCAAATCCACACCCGGACCTTCTCAGCCAGCAATCACTGCTCCTGCCCCTTCCACCCCTGCTCCAGCCACTATCAACGGCAATAGCACACCGGTCACCTCCCCTCAGAAAGTACCTTCTGGTCCAGGATCAGGAACCAATTCGCCTAAAACGGCCGCGGACGAAGGTGGTAGTACCGACTCATCAAAGACTGGTACCCCCATCTTGGGCGATAGTCCTGCACTCGGCACACCGGGCGGGAGCAGTACCACCAGCACACCCTCTAAAGTGAGCTCGCTAAATACGGTCATACGAGCCTGACACTAGCTGACATACGTTATCATAGTCAACACCGAGTAAGAAGAAGGGCAAGAAAAAGTGATCTAGGTAGCGTTATGTATAGTCGCGTTATGCATTCAGGCAGATGCTTCACGTGATCGCAGACATGACTGTATTGAGTATCAACCGAGGTTTGGCGGCAAGTACAAAGCAGGCCTGCCAGCAAGTGTAATGACTCATGAAAGAACCGCCACTTACAACGTACTGACCACGACGCGGGCAAAGGGACAATGACGTGGGGATAGACGGACACTGTGTATTCGGAGTGCAACAAATCACTGATCTGCAATCATTGTACTGGACAGCTTCAAGCGCAACAGGAGACAAGGCACAGGGATGGCATCGGTCGACCATACGACCCGGCAATATGGAAAAATAAGTATCAAAAACGAACATCCCCTTCGTCCCCCTGACCGATGAAAATCTACCGCCACCAGGTACTACAGCTAACAAGAAACCCTCGATGAGTGGGTGCGATTTGCTTAAGCACCGAAACCGTAGAGGGTTCGGCCTTGCCTCTTGAGAGCGTAGACGACGTCGAGGGAGGTGACTAAGCGGATCGAGTCAGCCAAGTAGTCTTTGCGATGATACTGGAAAAGGCTGCTCACCAGTCTTTCTCTTGGCGTGCTCGGTGTAGGTGACCGAGTCACGGATAACGTTCTCAAGGAAGATCTTGAGGACACCACGGGTCTCCTCGTAGATCAGGCCTGAGATACGCTTGACACCACCACGACGGGCCAGACGACGGATAGCGGGCTTGGTAATACCCCTAAGCGGATGGTCAGCTTATGATAACAAACGATGATTGTTGGGGAGAAGGAGGCTTACTGGATGTTGTCACGCAAGACCTTCCTGTGTCGCTTGGCACCGCCCTTGCCCAAACCTTTGCCACCCTTTCCTCGACCAGACATTGTATAAGTACTTGTTGGGGTGGTGGTGGTGAACTCCGAAGAGATAAGTTGGATGAGATGAGAAAGTGTGGATGGGAAAGAAGAGAGAAGAGGGAGATGTGGGAATGAGATGTGGGTTTATAAGTGCGTCGTCGTCGTGCCGTGGTAATCGTTATCCCGTGTTGATTGCCCGCCATGTAGCTTGTTAGGGTCTTGATCAGAGTGGCAAATCCAATTCCCCGATTGAAAACAAATAAAAACACATGATTCGGCGATATAACCGTTAGTGCACGGCGTTATAACCCGCAATCAATGATCGACTCACGTGATTTCACTGATTTCCATCTCTTCTTGATCTCTATTTATCGCCGCGGTGCTTTCCGCGCGTTCCCTTTGTAACCCTTTGTAACCCCTCAGCGTGACTGTTGCGCTTGTGGCTTGTGCTTCGATGCCTCGCCGCATGTCTCGTGCATACATTCTCACTAGCTAGTACCCCTGTCCTGATGCACACTGTCCGTCATCATGGTCGGAAAGTGATGCTGTCATCGTTTTAGTCGGGATCTGCCGCATCACCTCGCTGTTGAGTTTTTTATGCGTTTGCCGGATCGCAAAATGAGTCACCTAAACTCCTGCAGGCGCAGCACGCAGAGTAGACAATGACGTGGACGTATGGCTATGTGCTTCGCTGGCTGTAGTGGCTACTTCGCCTCGACGAGGACGTCCACTGTAACGCGCCTATTTCCATGTGGCTCTGTAAGGGCTCGCTGGTAGCAGCTGTCGAACCGACTTTTTTGGTGGCGTATAGTACCCATGATCGGTTCCAGCACACGACACTGTTTACGGTGCAGCGTTGTAGTGGCTCAGTGATCGTGGCAGTCAATGATGCATCCATCTGTGTGAAATCGCACCGGGTCGAGATATGTGAAGCTCGGGTTCAGTCCCGCAAAGTCCGACTAAAGCAGACTACGATACTTTCTTGGTGTTGGTATTGCGACCTCGCCGGGGTTGGGGTGTGGTATAGCAATCATTAGGTAGCGATGTAGAATAGCTGTCATTTCTGCCGTTCTGTGTGTATCTCAAGCGTGCTCCCATGTGTCCATCCAGTTGATTGCTGTTTTGCAATATCTGGAAGAGCGGGTTACAGCCTTCGTTGAACTTTTCAGCGATATCGGTGCACTGAGACGATCTCATCTTCTGACAGACCACACGAATAATGGACATGAGGAGTACGAGAAGAGCAGTGGCGATTGGATATTTGCCGTTGGCACTTTGCTACATTGCGCCACTATGCCTTACAACGCAGTTGCCAATCGTGAAATGCCTCGACCCCTTTGGTAGACTGATTAAGCTGGTTAATGACATAAAGCTGGCAATGCTACGCCCTTCTTGAAAAGTTCGTAACGAGCCGAAGTCTAGGATAATTCTCGCAATCCGCAGGAGAGCAGATCATCTACCACAATCGGTATCACGGAGTATCGACGTTTGGTTCAGCAGCAGGCACAGCTGCAACACCAATGGTCTGTTATAAGCTCTATTCTCGGACTAAGGCAAGCAAATATCAAGTGAGTGTACCATCCTGCACGAGTTCTGTACGAAACCGCCGCTCCGTTGTAGCGGGTCAGTGATCCCGAGAGGGGGCAGTCATTGACGAGTACTTATGCGCTTCGACGATGTACTGGATGACTAGCGATTCCAGCAGGTGTTTCTAAGGTTTTGCAGAGCATGCGCTCTGTCATCACCCAGATAGCACAAGAGTCATCTCCAAGCGAACCGTACCCATCCTGCTATTCTTATCGGGTAGACACGTTGGTGGACCCAGATGGACAGCGTGTCATGAGCTACACGACGTAGATTCAGACAGCATATTGAGTGTGACTTGAGTGCTGGGTCTCAGTGAGACAACAGCTGAGCTACTCCAAGGCAAGTCGTAGTTCCCCTTACTTGCTGTGTGATTCGTAGTCTCTCGGGCGGAATCGACTCGAGGAAGCTCCTCATTTTGCGACCAGCTACAATCTATCCTGTACGTACTGTATACCTACGCGCAACTCATTCGGGATACTATTTCAAGCGTCGACGAGACATACGAAACTTGACAATTTTATGGCCGCACTGTGCATCTCCCAGAAACCCCATTCCTGATCCTATTCCAGCTCCTCGCTCAAGTCTCTTGGCAGTCTGAGTCTGGATAGTCACGCCCAGCTCTCGAGGCCGACCCTACGGCCGAGACTAGGACAAAGTGGTACGATGATTGACCCAAAGTGACGATATCAATCCTTCATCTTACACACACCATGAACCAGAGCAGCCCGACGGGGCAGAAAGGAGGGGAGTCCGTGAGCTTGGGGCAGATACGTGAGGCTTCACAGCGCGCAACTAGGACACGTTTCGCGAGTCGTCCTTGCACAGTCAGGCAGCCTCCTTGAGTCCCTATCATTAAAAACCAATAGACCAGATAGAAAAACATCGCCGACTTCTCTACACTGTGAGCTTTTTCATTCGAGCCAGGCTGACGAAGCAGCAGCAGCTAGCACTGCTATCCGCGCTGTATCACAGGCCGCGGCATAGATAAGCAGCCGGTGCATGCATTTTCTCGTGATTAGATCACCACACCAGCAGATTATCTCGCCGCCCCGAGCCTCGCCTCGCCTGGTGCCAAACACATGTAAGTCTCGTGCTAAGCTCGTGCAGATCTCGTGGTGAACTCGTGCAATTGATCCCGTCCAGCGGCGCGTGCCTCGCTCGCTGTCTCGCTGGCAGCCCATCATGTCCATGTATCAGTCGCGGTTGATGTCCCTGCGTAGAATAATAGTAACGACACACTGCATCGCGACGAAGCGACTACCACTACGACTGCGACTGGTACTTGCGACGTGACGAGACGATAGACGGCCCTCCTGAGAGGATCGAAGCCTGAGAGCGAGTTCAGCGCGCGGAACTTCCTATTGATCTGGTATACGTTCTATCAACTGCCTTACATCTGCCATCATGGTAAGTCCCCCACCTCTTCGATCATGGGCACACGAACCAATACTTCGCCGCTGACCTCTATGCCCCTACTCAAATTCCACCGTTACTTGTCGAATCATATCCACTTCCCACCTCCCATCTCCATCTTTCTGTTCATATGATATAATATGACAATACGAATGAATGACCACAGCCTACCAACGCGGACATACGACGCAAGAACGCCAATTTTGCCGCTCGGGCACAAGCAGGTAAGAAGACTGCGCGGCCCGCACGTTCAACCCAGAAGCGGAGCGTTGCCACCTGGGTTTTGCTCGGGATGGGATTCTTGTTAGTGGGCGGTAGTGAGTGACTCTTTTTGGGTCTATACTAGCTCTACGTCGATTCGTAGTTGGTTCTGAGAGGAGCTATGCTGATCCCTTAACCGTACTAGCCGTCGTCGAGCTGTTGCGGCTCATCTTCACCGGATCGTTCTGATCGAGAATTATACGTGATATAGAGGTCAGTCAGCAATTCACTCATATGCTCGCCCGCGCTTAGTTGTAGCTGACAAGCAATGCTTGCTCACAGTTCAGCGTTGTTCATAGCTTTCCACCACACATGTACGATACCACATCTACTACTGCCTCCGACATCCCGCGCAGTCATAAGAAGCTTATCCCATCGCCTTTATCATGTTGTTTACTGAGAGGGCATCCGAGCTGTCTCACCCCTTCAAGAACATTGTGCTTTCTCGGCACTTGAGACGTGCTTGGATATCTGATACCGATAACATACATGGTAGATACAAATGCCGGGTATACTAACACAGCAAGAACTACATTGCCACCAAGCATCTCGTGCCAGCCCACCGCATCAAGCTTTGGCGATCCCCTCTGTATCTCTCATCTCTGGCGAGACTCCCTCGTCCTTGTCTGCAAAAGCGACCAGCTCAAGCTTCCAACCCAGGATTTCTTGCTAGAACATCCACTAGATATCAGTCTAATCATATGAAATGCGACGACCAGCTCACCTTCTGCCATAGCCCGCCACAAGCCGCCGTCATACCCAGATACCACCCTTTCCCACTCTCGGCAGCAGACGGAGGAGGAGGGATCACCACATCGCAAACCTCGACTTCGTCCTGGATCCCACCGCTCTGATTGGGCGGAACGGCCAAATACCCTTTCAGCCGTCTTGATTCACCATCGTAAAACAGCTCGAGGTCGTACGCTCTCCCATCGCTGAGAAATGGGATGGCGCCGGGCGACGTGCACGCTATGGAATGCGTGTGGTGTGCGAGAGGTGGACTGTGGACTGATATGTGTGGTGTGGGCGGGTCGTCGGCGTGATCCTGCGTTCGATACGTGTCGACTGTGATACGGACAAAGACCGATCAGCAAGTCAGTCAGGAGGGACTGGATGGCTGTAGCTGCAGCAGACAAATCGATCGGACTTACTCTCAATGGCGAAATCGCCCTGATCGCCTAGACCAGAATATCCCAGCCCATATCCCCCTCCACCGAGCTTGGGCTGCGGCGCAAAGACGATCGCTATCCCGTCCGCCTCGCCTGCGCCAGGCGGTGAAGTCAGTCGGAATGTCATGCTGAAGTGGAACGTATCTTCCTGCGATATTGAGGTGGGATAGAAGACGGACGCTGTTTGGCCTGGTCCGGACGTAAGGACCAGTCCGTCATTTGAGAATTCGGCTGAACCGAATACGCGGAGCTTGCTACGTGGGACTTCGACGAGAGTCGAGCCTGAGTAACGTTGATCAGCAATGCACTTGAATTCACTCATTCTAGTGTCTAAGGATGACTCACTCGCGATCTTGGGCTTAATCACTGATTTGGAGCTCGAACCAAGCTCGGATC
Organism: Cryptococcus sp. GC_Crypt_3; assembly: GCA_026538395.1. Lineage (NCBI taxonomy): Eukaryota > Fungi > Basidiomycota > Tremellomycetes > Tremellales > Cryptococcaceae > Cryptococcus > Cryptococcus sp. GC_Crypt_3. Next base: position 6,468 of record JALPCB010000238.1, read on the forward strand.
GCATTGCTCTCCACTCCTCGGGACCAGACGTACGTCCGCCCATCTCCATCCGCTCAGCTTCGGCCAATCGACCACCTTCGTCCCCGATCCACAGCGCTTGAGCCTGGTCCATAGCGGCGAGTCGAGTTCTTTCTGCTGCGTCCATCCGTAAACGGATCCCGACAGTGTGAGCGTATAGGAGCTGATAAGGCGTCAGCTACTGTTTGGTAATCACAATATAGCTGACCGACTCGTCGTAAATCTTTCTCGTTCCATCCCCTGGCCTGTCGTCTTGCGCGACACGCGTCGTTGTAGTCATCGACATACGCGCGAGTGACGTCTTCGGCGCCGTACGCTCCGAACGCCCTGCGACGAGTTCAATCATAAGCGATCGATCCAAGTAGCTTAGGTACTATGAGAGCTCACAAGCAGTAAGCCTGCTTCTTCCCCCATCCTCTGGCATACAACAAAGGCTTGTTGATGACTCCTTCGCTATACATTCCGCGCATATCAGTCTAAAAATCATTGTGTAGAACGCAAAGAAACAGAGAAATGAGGAAACGTACCTCGGATCAACGTGGACCCAGTGTTTGAGGGAAGGCGACCAGTACTCGCACCAGACGTGATCCTCCGAATTCCATATATACCTGCTGTGCAGCTCCAATCTTGCTTTTGCCTCGACTCCCTTTCTATTTATTGGGGATGAAGCAGCGCGGAGGAAAGCATAGAAGAGATGCGCAAACTCCCCACACCGCCCTTCTCGAGTGCGCAACAACGGCTCTACTCTGCCATATCGCACGAACCGCCGCAGCCCGCCACAGCCCTCTCTGATGCACGAGTGCAGCTCTACCCTCCCGCCTCCATCCTGTCTTTCTGCAGGCGTAGGCTCGCCGACACCGGTGCTGGCCGTAGGCCCAGAGCAGGTGGGGCAGAGGACCGGGTCGACCCATCGCATGTAGCTCTGCTTGAACCACCGCACGAGCGATAGGACGTAAGCGTCCTCCATCCCGAAAGGGGTGAATGGCGGATGAGCCTGTAATCTTGAGATCTCTGCATTCAAGTCGGGCAGGAGTGATTGTAGCTCATAGACCGACGTGTGGCCCATATTGGGCTGTCTCACGATTGAGGAACCATGTTAGCTGAAGACATACTCTGAGAATCATGCGATATCGAAATTTAAGATAAGGGTAAATGAGATAAGAATCGCGACGTACATCGTGGCGCATACTGTGGGTCCGGAGATTATCTATCGTCCCCTTCAATTGCCCATTCACAGGTCTCCTCCCCACCTGTCTCTCAGCAAAGACAGCCAGCTGAGCGCGATAAACATCGTTGATTCGATCCCAGAATTGTCGGAGCTCGTATGAATCCCTTATGCTCGGCGGCCTCAAGTCCGGGATACTGGTATAGGTCCCAGCGGTCAGAGCCAAGGCGATGTACTGGATGATGGGCTGGTGAGATCCGTCATCCCCGAATGAGAACGGGCTACTCGGCGTGTTCATTGCTTCCTCTCTCGACTGTTGCTCGATTGACTATGATTAAGTATTGTATAATGTTCAATATACCAGCAATGCTGCTGGCGACGATCAAGTACTCGCGTTCAACGTCATGGCGTACCAAGGCACGTTTCAGGTCGTTTCGGTGCTCGCCGCCAAAACATAAATGGACCAAGGCTTTCAACGGAGTGAATGCCTGACTCAATCGTGTATGCATATTTTTGCGATCTTATTGATCAAGTATCACTTCGTTCATTGACATTTTGTCAAGAGCTGCGCCTCATGTCACCGCCATCGCCACACGGTAGCGCTAAGCTCGTTCCTTCTTCAGCAGTTTTTCGAGTTCAGCCAGCTTTTCCTTCAAAGCCTTGACTTCCTGGTGCACCATCGCGCCTTCGGTGATAGCGGTGCTAGAGAAACACATCGTTAGCGAATTGGGATTCGTTATCTAGCGCAGCTGCCACTCACTTGGGAAAGACTTTGACCAAGTCCTCGAATTTGACCTTTGAGATATCCCCCTGATCGTCATCATCGCAATCAGGATCTTCAATCTTCGGATCGCCTTCCTCGTCAGGAGCCGGACCGTTGAAGTATGCTCTGAGCCGTCGGTCCTTCGAGTGTCCGATTTGAGATTCGAATAGGGCGATCATGGAGAGGGGGATGAAGAAGATGACCAGCATGAGGTATCTGTTCACCTTGACGTAGTTCTCTTGAGACAGAACCCATCTGCGCAAGTCATCAGATCAGGATTCCTCATCCAACTACAACCGAGAGTCTACTCACTCCCAAGGTGCGATGAAGAAAGCCTCAATGAGGTTGAAAGGTGCAGGGCTAAAGGTTCGTCAGTTGGGCCCAGCAAGTGATACCGCGCGCAGAATGACTCACTAGACAAATGAGTCTGGCGCTCGAATCCTAAAGACTACTCAGCAAGCGGTCCACGAACAGATCCCGTAAACCGCCGAACTCACAAGTCGATCGTCTTGTGAGCTTGAAACACCAGCCACTCGTCGGTCTCATTATCCGTCACATCGCTATACGCGCTGTTGAAGAGCGCAATAAGGATGTTAAGCAGTATGATTGAAGCCACAAGATTCCAGCCGTAGTACACGATCAGACCGAATGGGTACCCGTAGCGTTCAGAAGGCGAATCGAAATCTGGCGAACTGCAGAGTCCAGTTGTCAGTGTGATGTCTCACCGTCTGACCACCGTAATTGTATCACTCACCCGAACAACGCCTGGACCAGGCTCTGCACAACGGGGCCTGCACCGCCACTTTCTCCATCAGCAGCATCGAGAGCATACAGGGACTGTACTTGAGCGTTAGCCGGTATACTCGATGCCTTCGATTTGACATACCTGCACAAATCCGATAGCCATGATCGCAAGCAGGATGAAGAAGATCGTGCTCTCCCTGAGCATCCGAGCGACCACGACTTGTAGGGTTCCAACCTAAAGCCAAAGTCAGCACTGCTCGCCTGGGCTAAACGAGGGTTGATTTACCGTCTTCCAGCCATCGAACACAGTCAACTAAATAAGTAGGCAGACACGAGTCAGCACAGATCATGCTTCAGGACGAGACAGACTAACCAGCTTCATCCAGATGAACGGCGCCACGCAACTCAAGACTTGAAAACTCCTGAAATGGAGCATCTGTGCTTGCTCGTCTTTGTCCTTGCCCAAGCTCAGCCCAGCAACTCGCAAGGCGAAAGCAGCGAGCAGGAGCACGTCAGTCAAGAAGCTGACGACGGACCAGAAGCCCTGTAGATTACTAGTATCAGCCGCGGCGGGTCAAGGCTGGTAAGAAGGGAACTGACAATGGTGAGCAAAGGTCTGGGGGCGATGCGGATGATCTGTAGGTCGCTCATGTCAGCCATGTGTTCCGAACTGCCGAACCACTATCAACAACGCACCTTCGACATCTTCACGATCTCTAGCCACGAGTGAAAGAACAGCGTGGTCAGCTTTCCTGACCATAAAGCAAAGCATCTCAAGCCAACCTTCTAGGATAAAGGACCCGGCCATCAAATACAGAATGAATTCCGCCGCATCGATGTTGTTGGCAGGGTCGAGTGTGTCGAGTGGACTGGACGACTAGGCTCAGTACCAGTGCCACGAACTGTTACTTGGCAGAGCTCACCTTTGTACACTGATCGAGTAGACTAGTCTAGATCAGCCACGCTGCCATTGGGAAAGAGTTGCGCCTTGGGGACAGCTCACCGAGAAGGAAGACGAGCCAAACAACCATTCGGAAGATAGCTTGATATCTCGGCACCGAAACTCGATCGGGGTTGAGGTGATCCCAGAACCCGTTGTTTTCGGTGATTTCGTATGGCACATAGTCGATATCGAGATTCTCGTTGTTCTTCTGAACCCAGTCGCCTCGCCAGAGCGAGTTGACCACGTGCTGAGCCTCGGTGGATGAGAGGAAGATCTATAACACAGCGCTCCATCAGCTCTTTGGCACTCCGCTGGTCGCTTGTGGGAACGGGGCATGTCCAGACGAGCTCGAAGGACAGCACTCACGCTGCAATGCCCATCGATGGCAGTCTCTAGTGCGCTCGTGGCAGCTGAGATATCCCCATCGCTCTCTTTGTACCTGTACCTAGTAGACATGACTGATTCCAGTCGGTCGAGAGCGAGGTTGTGCACGATACGCCTGGCCAGGACTTCCGCAGCCGTAGCGCGACACATGTTCTCATCGTAATCTGCGGGATTATCCAAGGCTGCTTGAGTGAAAGATCCCTTTGCGCGAAGGAGACTGATCAGCCAAGTCAGAAATCAGTCATCTCTCATTATTGGAAGACATCAATAGAGCAATGCTCGGTACTGGCAGCTAAACTCACCAGAAGGGGATAGCCTCTTCAAAGTCTCCACCAGCTTTGGCAAAGGCCTCAATGACCTCTGGAGTGATGATACTGCTGGTGGCATCTGAGATGTCGGATTCCTCGACCTCCACTGGGAGAAGACGCACAACGAGCGCTTTGCATCGCTTGATGAGCTCTGCCGAGGTCAGGCGGAACAGATTAGCTGAGTCGAGACGGCCCGCTCCAGAGATGACCTACTATTGATGGTATCCTATGGTGTCGGAATCGAATCAGCAGTCAGAACGCACGTTACAAGCTAGCTGCAAACTTACAGGTTCCGGTACAACAGACCTTCCACTGATGATGGACCGTTGGTCCTCGACAGCCTACCGAGCGAAGAGCGTGAGCTGCTGCGTCGATCGCGGGGCGTCGATAGGATACTCACCAGTGCGTCGCCCATGTTCACTGCCAAATTGCTCTATATCAAGCTGTCTCTTGTGAACGATAAAGTGAGCAACGTCAAGTGTCGAGTGTATAAATAAGATGCACGTCCGCTGCAACTCTTTTGCCAAGCAAACCTGGTTTTTCGCGCGTATCATGACGTTGTTGAAACACGACCACGTTTCCTGGCCAGGCACGATTCTGACGTCAGGAATTCACAACCTCAATAATAGCACAGCTATTGTTAGAGTACTCGTGGTTGATGGCAGCGAGAGAGCATACTTGATCATTGTCAGAGCACCAACAGCGACTTGACAGGTGTCCACATACTACTAAACAGCACTCCACAGTCAAAATGGGCATACTGAACAAATTCAAAGACCACCTCTCCTCTTCCTCGCCATCGTACGACTTCCCCTCAGCCCCAGCTACATCGCCATTAGACGCAAAAGCGATCATCCGGTACCGGAAGCAGCATGGAGTGAACTTGGGTTCCTGGTTCTCCCTCGAGCGCTGGATCGCTCCTCATGTTTTCCGTAATGCGCCAGCACCCGGTCAGAGTGATTACGATGTCGCGCGAGGGAAAGACGCCAAGAAGGTCATGGAGGAGCACTGGGATACCTGGATTACCGAGCAGGACTTTGAGTGGATTGCCAAACGAGGTTTCAACAGCGTTAGACTGCCTGTCAGTATATCTCATCACCTCGTTCCATCCTTGAGCGGCATCGCTGATACGGCTACAATAGATCTCGTACTACCACCTCTGCGGTCCGCTGCCCGAAGTGCTGAAAGGGACCGACTTCGAGGCATATCATCATGAATTCGAAGGAGCTTGGGGCAGGATCAAGCGGGCTGTCGAGCTGGCCGGCTCTTACGGTCTTGGTATCTTGATTGGTATGTCACGCCGACAAAATAGGCATCGAGCACCAAGCTGATACTTTGGTTGGCTTTCGCCCAGATCTGCATGGCGCTGCTGGCGCCCAGAACACCGATGGTGAGTCTGATTACGAGTTTGATGCGAAGAAGCTGACCAGTCTCGTAGCTCATTCCGGCTTATCTAGCGGCAAGGTCTCCTTCTGGGACTCGCATGCGAATCAGGCGTCCACATCGCTAGCGCTCCGCTACCTGGCTTCGCAATTCGCGTCTGTCCCTCACGTAGTAGGCTTGGAACTGCTCAATGAGCCGCAGAACAACGGTAAACTGCAGAACTGGTATCAGAAGACTATCGACGAAGTCCGCTCGGTCGCTGGACCGGACTTCCCCATCTACGTCTCCGACGCATGGGATACGAACCATTATGCTTCCTTCGTTGGATCGCGATCAGATTTCGTCGTACTGGACCATCATCTCTACAGGTGTTTCACGGGGGACGACAAGCACAAATCTGGGACTACTCACGCCCACGAATTGCTGGGCGGCTTCAAAGGCACCTTCGCATCGCAAAGCGATAACGCAAAAGGTAGTCTGGTCGTGGGCGAGTGGTCCGCATCATTAGACAATCAATCTTTCCCACCTGGTTGCTCGGACGGGGACAAGGACGCCCAAAGAAGAGAGTTCGTCAGAGCCCAGCTACAGTTGTTCGACGAGTGCGCAGCGGGCATGTGGTTCTGGACGTACAAGAAGGGCGAAGGGTGGGATGCGGGCTGGTCAGCAAGGGATGCGTGTCAGGCGGAAATCCTTCCGTCTTGGGTGGGAAGCAAACAGTTCAAAGGCCCGCCCCCGGAACAGGTCAAGAACAATGAATTGCAGGAAGCCCATAGTGAGCAGACCGTTCCTTGAATCTATAGATCGCGCAACGTTCGCGTAGACTGACATATCTCAGACGCTCACTCGTCGTACTGGGGCTCACACGGTGGATCGCCTGATCCGTCAGTCTTCGCGCCAGGCTTCTCGCAAGGATGGGACGACGCCTTACTCTTCTTCTCCTCTGGCAACTCGCCAAGCGAGCTGGGATTCGTCGCACCATGGGCAGCTAGACGAAGGGTAGAATTCGAGCACGGCGGCAGGAAACTCGGTAAAGCTGCTTGGGAATGGGAGCATGGGTTCAAGCAAGGTGTAGTATCGGCCAAGAAAGTATGTCTCGGATGATCAGTCGGTACGAGTGCGAAGCACATGTGAGGGATATCCGTTGTGCATATAGACAGTAGTGTGTATCAAGATATGTATATGGTGATACTTCGTATGAGAGGCGACGTGATTGTATGCGCCCTTTCAATCGACCATAATCCACAGCATAAGCAAAAGAACAAGGCCGAAATCCATAGGGTGCAAAAGTCTCTCTTTCCCTCCTCTTGAGAATCTCGCCGTGGAAATCGAGGCGAAACCTTTCAGTGAGGGGGAGTTGAGCGAGTGCCCAATAGAATGACAAATTGACAGAATGACGCGAGAAGACAGATGCAACTGATCTCGACATGACAGGATTGAGCACACTATGCATAATAGAAGAATACGATGAAAGCTGAAATGAAACTAATTCAAGGTCAGCTTATGTCGATATTTTTTGCAAAACGGGCAAGGATAAGGACGATAAGATTGTGGGAGCTCCGATACCGTTGAAGTTGGTACGCGCATTCTCCGAAGAGTAACACAGTGTGAATACGATTAATACTTTTCTCTCTTCATAGCTCCATATGTGGGATGGGGGAATGTTGTGTGAGAGACGAAGAAGTAGATGGATGTACTCACATAAATGTATAAAGGCGAGATGTCGATGAGATAGTTGTGCGCTCAGAGTCGACCTCGGCCGCACCCCGCAGCGTCGCATAGACTCTGAGCCAGTCTTCCCAAGTCGCCAAAACGGCTCGTTGGGCAATACAGTCCACTGCTCCTTCCCTTACCCTTGTGGGGGCAAGAGGAGGAGCGAGAGAGACGAGAGACTACGCTCTTCCACGGGTTGACTCATACGCAGACCAATCGCACAGCCTTGCAGAGCTGGCGGAGGGACATGATCGACTTCGGCAACGCCCATCCTGACATACGTCCATACTCCCTCTCCCAAGAGGGAGAGAGAATACAAATATAGAGGTGCAGAATGCGCGAGGAAAGTGATGCGGACACACTCCTGGTCACGGATCTAAGAACCGCGGGTGGGGCGGGGCTGAGGATGGGCGTGATAGGAAGAAGAAGAGGACAATGGGCGAAGTAGACGTATGGGTTGCATGCTGCAGTGACCTGTCATGGTAGTTAATAGTATATGAGATGGGAAGAGAAACAGGAGAGCAAGAGAACAAAAGCTTCTTTATAACTTGCAACTCGAGAGCAAAGCGATCAGCAATTTGGTGTACAGCTCGATGCCACACTTCCGATAACTCCGGCGCAAATCCCGCCCAGCTGTGATGGTGTGGCCGGACCTTATTTGTCACACCCATATTGTCGCTCATGTGATGCTCGGTGATGAGGGATGCATCGTCACGCTCTGTAGGACACCAAGTAAGCCAAAACAGCATAGCATCAGTGTGAGAACCCTCTACATCTTTGTCTACCGTCTCTCACCGCAACACGTATCGCGCTCTCTGTGCTGACACAGACTATCACCTCGCTCGACAGTCCAGGCAGCGAAAAGTAGCGGTATCGCTCTTCCACACGGTCCAAGCCGCTCAGGGATACTCGCATCGTCATCTACATCTCTCTTCGCCGCTGACAAAGTCGGACTGCTGCTTAGCCCATCATGGTAAGTATACCCTCGTGCAGCTCTCTTCATTACGCGTTCTACCCACTGCTACACACAAGGCGGCCCCTATCGTAGCTCTGCTGGATCTCAGCCGTGAGACCGTATGCTGACATCGCACACAGCAGCAGCAACAAAGCGATGTCACGGATATCATCATTGACGAAGGGCCTGCGCCGGTAGAAGTGGACGACCTGCCCAACGTAGCGGACCGTGAGTCTCGGAGCTAAATTCCCTACCATCACGCCTCGCTGACATCTATCGATGACCAGACGAGGCATACGCGGCAAAGGCGATGCCAGATTTGGGTCTCGAGATTGAGGACTTTCAGGCGCAGACATGGCGAATTGAGCATTGGAGTCAGCAACCGAAGCGGATAGTAGGACCAGAGTTCAGCTGTGGTGGTCACAAATGGTTAGTCTACAATGGTGTGCGACGATCGATCTCAGCTGACGAGGAGCATGTTATTCAGGCGGATCCTCCTGTTCCCGCAAGGCAATGCGAATGGACAACCGAATGACATGGTGTCGGTCTACCTGGACTACGCCAATCCCAAAACAGCACCGGAAGGATGGCACGCTTGCGCTCAATTCTGCTTGGCAATCTCAAATCCGTGGGATCCAACCATTCAGACTTCAAGCCGTGAGCTATCTCATGCGCAATCATTACACGAGAGCATAGCTGACACCACTTTGTGCAGATGCTCATCACCGTTTCGTTGCCGAGGAATGTGACTGGGGTTTCACACGTTTCGTTGATCTGCGAAAACTATACACACCCGATGCCGCCAACGGCAAGACCCGGCCTACTATCGAGAATGACGAAGTGGAGATCACTGCATTCGTGAGGGTTTTGAAAGATCCCACAGGCGTCTTATGGCACAACTTTGTCAAGTGAGTCTCAAGGACAGGACATCTAGGAGCAAATGAGCTGACACGACCCTTTCAGCTACGACTCGAAGAAGGAGACCGGACACGTCGGGTTGAAGAATCAAGGAGCTACGTGTTATATGAACTCGCTCCTCCAGTCATTGTTCTGCACCAACTATTTCCGCAGGGTGAGCCGCGATGGGTTCTGTTCTTGCCCGTCGATACAGACGATGCTGACGAGTTGCCAGGCCGTTTACCAAATACCGACGGAACACGATATTCCCTCAGAGTCCCTTCCACTTGCCCTCCAACGCGTCTTCTACCACCTCCAAACGTCTCATCAACCAGTCGGAACGACAGAACTCACGAAATCGTTTGGCTGGAAATCCCTCGACTCTTTCATGCAGCACGACGTACAAGAGTTCAGTCGTATTTTGCAGGACAAGTTGGAGATCAAGATGAAGGTGCGATGGCATATCACTTAGTACGAGCGTCTGCTGACAATTGTTGTAGAACACGCCTGCGGAGGGAGCCATTCCTAAGCTGTTCAAGGGGTCAATGAAGAACTACATCAAGTGTATCGACGTGGACTTTGAGTCATCAGTGGTCGAGGAATTCTACGGTGAGTCGCTCGATCCCACTCATATACATCCACTGACATGCTATCAGATATCCAACTTACTATCAAGGGTATCAAGAACCTGCGAGACTCTTTCCGGGAATATGTGTCTGTTGAGACCCTTGATGGCGAGAACAAGTACCAAGCAGAGGGACACGGCCTGCAGGCCGCGAAGAAAGGTGTCATCTTCAACGCCTTCCCGCCCGTGCTGCATCTGCAGCTGAGACGATTCGAGTATGATGTGGAGAAGGATGCTCTGGTCAAGGTCAGTAGTGATCCTCTTCTCGCCAGAGAACTCGACGGCTGACAGATGACCTGCAGATCAATGACCGTCACGAGTTCCCTTACGAGATCGATCTGGGAGAGTTCCTGGACGAGACCGCCGATCACACAGTTTCTCACGTGTACAAGCTGCACGGTGTCCTGGTGCACTCTGGAGACTTGCATGGTGGACACTACTTCGCTCTGATCAAGCCCGAGAAAGACGGTAGATGGTTCAAGTTTGACGACGACAGAGTTACGCCTGTGACGGACAAGGAGGTGCTCGAGGACAACTACGGCGGTGACATGCTTAACGGCCTCATTCCACCTCATCAGCGAACGCAGGCACGGACATTGAAGAAGTTTACCAACGCGTACATGTTGGTGTATGTCCGGGAGACAGAGTTAGATACGGTCATGGCGCCTTTCACCGAGGCTGACACCCCTGCTCATCTGAGTGAGTCGCTAGCCAGTCGCGAACACGGACCAGTGCTGATGATACTGCAGAGGCGCGACTAGACGCCGAGCGGGAGCAGTTGGAAGCGAAGCGCAGAGAGAAGGACGAGCAGCACCTGTACCTCACCGCCAAGGTCATCACCGACGAGATCTTCTCCAGACATCAAGGCTTCGACCTGGCCTCGTTTGACGACAAAAACTTGCCTGCGACCGAGCTGCCTACGTTCCGAGTGGCTAAGACCGAGACTTTCTTCACCTTCAAGCAGAGGATAGCACAGTATTTCAAGATCTCAGAGCGTGACTTCCGCCTATGGGTATTGGTCAACAGGCAGAACAAGACTGTTCGACCTGATGTCCCCATACACGATAGCGAGAATTCGCAAAGTGAGTCTCCTAGTAGCGCTCGATCTCTGTACGAGCGTCTGCTGACCTGTTTCTAGCCATGGACCACATCCGCAATAGTATGGCAGCCCGCGCCGCAGACTTAAGACTGTATCTCGACTACAATCCTGATCACGCCAAGTTCAACGCCGTGAGTACTCCGTCATTAGCGAAGAATGAATTTGACACCTCAATGTTTTGCTTTCTCTACAGCTCCACGCCGATCCCAACAACCCTCCTATTATGATCTTCCTTAAATGGTTCGACTGCTCTCGCCAAACACTGTTGGGTCAAGGGAAGGTGTTTGTCAACAAGAACAACAAGGTCACCGACTTGCAGGGTGTCATCCAAGAGAGAATGGGCTGGCCCTCTTCCACTCCGATAAAGCTGTATGAGGTTCGTCTATTCCTGCATATCTTTTCGATCGACTAGCTAATCAACGCTCCTATGCAAATAGGAGATCAAAGCTGGTATGATCGAAGGGATGAAGACCAAGCAGACATACCTGCAGAACGAGATACAGGATGGTGACATCATCTGTTACCAGGTTGACATGACTGACAAGGAGTAGGTAGACCTTTGCTTTTCACTGATCGCATGATACTGATTCTTCATGGTTAGGGTCGCCGATTTGGAAGCACAATCCCTCTACTCCACTGTCCCCCAATTCTACGACTTCTTGCAAAATCGAGTTCTGGTCCAATTCAAGTCCCGGTACGAGGACACCACGAACCGCGCTCCGGACTTTGACCTCATGTTGAGCAAGAAGATGACATATGAGATCGTGAGTGATGAGTGGTCTTACGTCGATGAAGCAAAGCTCATGTACGTGTACAGATGGCACACCGTGTGGGAGATTACCTCAAGCACGACCCTCTCAAGCTCCGATTCACCTCTTCAAACCCTCAGAGCGGCACCCCCAAAGCCATCATCAAACGATCACTGAACCAAAGCGTTGCCGATATCACCCAGACCAACTACTACAGCCAACACCCCAACGTTATCATCTACTATGAGCTGCTGGATATCAGCATAATTGAGCTTGAGACGAAGAAGTCCTTGAAGGTGGTCTGGACTGGACGGCAGAACAAGGAGGAGGTGAGCAGTATTGTGACACGCCTCACAGAAACACTCGCTGACACATGAGATGACAGGCTACGCACCCCTTCCTTCTCCCAAAAACATGCACATTCAGCGATGTTGCAGAGCACTTGCTACGGACGGTCAAGCTCCAAGCGGGCGGCAGTGGCAAGATTCGCATATTCGACATTTCCCCATCAGGTCGATCTCAGCGAGAGTACACGAGCTCAGAGATGATTGGCAATCTGTCAGAGCCGGCTGAACTGTATGCGGAGGAGATCCCTCTCGAGGAATTGCAAGCGGGCGAGGGAGCAAAGGTCGTCAACTTGTTCCACTACATGAGGGACCCATCAAGAACTCACGGCGTGCCATGCAAATTTGTCATTTTAGAAGTAAGTTGAAATCGCACCACGTCCGTGTGAATGCTGACAAGCCGCTTTCTGCACAGAACGAACCTTTCTCGGCAACGAAAGAACGCTTACAACAGCGTATCGGAGTTACAGAAAAAGACTTTGCGAAGTACAAATTCGCCTTGGTCACCTCGACAGTGTTCAAGCAGCCCTCAGTCGTGGAGGATGGTATGTCGTTGTTGTTCTCGATGTATCGATGAAAGCTGCTAATCTATTGTAACTGTAGAGGACGTGCTGTACGACCACAAGTGGGCTGCAGACGACGCCTTGGGCCTCGACCACATTGACAAACGGCCGAACAAGGTGAACGCGGAGAAGGGTATAGTGATGAGATAATCTGCTGGTGTCTTAGAGTCCAAGGCAGCAGCCAATTACGCGTGGAAGTGGTTGCTGCGGACGCCTCTCCATGGTTGTGTTGTGTCTTTAGTATGATCTCGATAGGTACGAGTACAGTAGCAGTAGCCGTTTCCCACCCTTGTTATCCGCATCGACCTACGCGTGCCTCCCTTTATATTCCATACATTGTTAATCTAAACAATCGGAACCCAACTCTTTTACCTCTGTCTCTCTCGGATCCCTTCGGAAAGCCGCACTTCGCATTCCGCACTTCGTACCCATTATCCCATTGTCCCGTAACCCACTCCAAGACCCTCATTTTGCCTAGAATGGTTCGAACAGATTAGTGGTATCGCGACATGTGTCTGTATGAAAAAAGGAATGAAAATGAATTGCAGAATTGCCCGCGCAGTAGCAGTAGCAGTAGCAGTAGCAGTAGCAGTAGCAGTAGCATTAGCAGTAGCAGCGAGCATCGAGCAATAGCATAGTCTGGATCCTCCGACACGTCTGCGCGGCTGGCATGAAGGGATGGGAGCGACGTGGGTTGCCCGATAATTGCGGCGTCGCTACCGCTTCCACTGCTTTCACCGCCTCGCCGCCTCGCCGAGCTGCCGAAACGAGTGGCCTCGGCACCTTCCCAGTTCCTCACATACATCAAAAGTCAATGATGCTTGCATAACGTGTCCTCTGGGTACTCTCTGGCTGCCCTGTGGCGGTGACTGGGACATGCAACGCAAGCTAGCACCAAACATGCTAAGTATGCATATTGCACAGTGCGCTACCAGTTCCCACCTCGGTCCCGGACTTGGGCGTGGACTTGATCTGACACGGTGATTAATATGTGCTTGTATATATAGACCAGTACTGTAGCTGTGCTGCAACGGGTCCCTTGACAGAAACTCACTCATAACTAACGCAAGCGTCGTGGGTGGCAGCTTCACTACGACCGAGACGAACGGGACCGTCGTATGCCAAATCGCTAAACGCAGCAGATGCGATTACATCCCGTACCCCGCCGACGAAGACAAGCTCGAGCAGAATCGTGAGGTCGAGACGCTCTCTCCGACCGTCGGGGACTTGCCTGAGTTCGGAGAGCTCTTGAAGGCCAATCTGTCCAGTATCATCTACGGCAAAGTCGTAAACCCCTTTTTCGCTTATACTCAAGGCGTGGATGACTCCGCAGCGTCCCAGGAGCAGCTATACCTCGTGGATGGAAGTGAGACCGGACAAGTGAGCTGAGAGATGCTACCATAGGCTAGGTGTAGCAGATGAAAGCTGATGCTGACCGCTCGTTCTGTAGGAGAACCCCCTGTGGCCGCTCATCCAGCCCGAAAGAAAGCTCGACTTCATCATTGTCTCTGACGCTTGTGGCAGTGAGCTCTCGGTGAGGACCAACCCTCAAACGCAGTGGTATGTCGCGCTAACGAAGACGACCGCACTGGTAGTCTGGCTGAATGAACGGTACCAATTTCCGCAACACGTACCTCGCTGCGAAAGCCTACGGTCTGCCATTCCCCACGCTGCCATCGGTCAACACCATGATCAATCTCGGCTACACCAGCAGGCCGGCTTTCTTCGGGTGAGTATCGCTTGCGGTGTCAACCCACAAACACGCAATGCTGATGTAAAATGCAGATGCGACGAGCCCGATGTTCCGTTCGTACAGTACGCGGCCGACTTCCCTTACACCGCATACACCAACACGACGGGGGTATCGGACGATGTCCTGACCAACGCGCAAATTGGGGCACTGACGAACAACGCCATCTCGCTCGTCTCGCAGGACTCGGATCGTCTCCTAGCCAACTGGACATCGTGCGTAGCCTGCGCAGCTGTATATCGCTCCTTGCAGAGACTCGAATGGGATATACCGGAAGTATGCCAAAGCTGTTTCAGCCAACACTGCTGGAATGGCACTGTCGACGATCGCGAGCCCAGTTTCCTCGAGCCGAGCTTGGTCCTCAATTCATCCTTGTCTTTCGCGGAGTGGAACGCTACCGTCTTCTACTGACGTAATTTGTCAGGTGGATCAGAGAACTTGAGACGGTTGAAGAAGTTGTAAAGCCCGTCGAATCATACAGTATAATTATTCTGTCGACAATGACAGCTGACAGCAGAAGGACATTGACTCGTCATTGTAGATAGAGTCTCGCATCAATCAGATGCAGTCAGCGCATTTCACTATGCCTGTGACACAAGTCTGCAATCCATTGGCTGGGTGCTCGACGCATGCATGTCGCTGTCGCGTCTGCTGCTCCAATCTGCTGAACTGGGGACATGACGAAGAGTTGGAGTCATCCACCTCTGCTCCTGCCAGGATCGCTATTGCAGCACGATTGTGGTAATGTTCTGAACTGGATTACAATGACAATAACAAATACAAATACAAATACACTTTCGTTTTGTAGTAGGATTACGATTTGGACCTAGCTTGACGTCAGAGCTTAATTAGGCTCTATGTCTTGTCCTCTTTTGCTCATGTTGACAAGAAGGTTGTACTCGAGCACCATACTGCGAACACAACAGTCGTACGATTACTTGATTCCAAAAGCACACTCATCTCCAGCACAGCGATATATCGTCATAGGCAATCAGAGGCGTATTTAAGTCCCCCTTGGAAGAAGCTGGTACTTTGCCCACCACCGAACCATATCGCCTCGCACGACCACTCAGACCGAAGGTCGAACGATTGCGGGCTAGAAGATTGGAAGAACCGAGAGACCGACCGAACGATGCGCCTGCCGTACTCCCGACCGTGGCTGATCGAATTCGCAGACCAGCCCTTCTGCCCTCCGCAATTACGCCAAGCAGTGCAAGATAGTCTGACATACCTGTGGGTTCACCGGGTACCGCCTTTCCAGCGCAGAGCGCCGTACGAAGCTGCTTCGGACGTCTTGGAAGGGGTTATCAGGGATGTCCACGATGAAACTGGAGTAGAGACTTCGGGGTCGACGTCGACAATAGATGTCATGGACTGCTGCAGTGGTGCGGGCGGACCGGTCGCTGCGATAGAAAGCAGGATCAAGTGAGTGAATCATATCTCTTTCCGCCCTTGTACAGCTTGTGCTGTCAATCATGGGTAAAGGGTGCAAACTCATATACAAGGAGCATATCAAAATATCATATCACGTCTAGAGCACTGTCGTACGCATGAGCCATAGCTGACCGCACTACAGCTCACACCGCCTCAGCGCATCTCAACCCCTGATCAAATTCACCTTATCAGACATCCACCCCCCTATAACCGCATGGCAGAAACTAGCGGCCCGGTCACACACCAAAACACTCTCGTACATCGCCGAATCGGTCGACGCGAGCCAGGTCGGTCTGACCAATAACAGCAAAGCCATAAGTGCGGTGGGAAGGAGACACCTGAGGACGTTCTTCCTCAGTTTCCACCATTTCAATGACGAGCTGGCCAGGGGAGTATTGGTGGATGCGATGCGCGATGCCGAGGGTATCTGGTGAGTGCTTGTGCGCTGGGTCAATCCGAGAAGCGATTGAGAAGGCCGCACACTGGTATACTGCTGACACTGAGATGTCGTTTAGTATCGTCGAGCTGCAAGAATTCACCCTCGGAAGTCTCTTCACTATCATCATGCTCTTCCCTTTGACACTGCTGTTGACCCCTTTCCAGCGGCCCTCAATAAGTGAGTACTACTTACCCCATACCCCATGTCACCCGAGCTTGCTATCCAAGCAGCGGGGTCTAATGAGGATCGAGGAGCTAACGACGACTTCACAGCCACGCTCTTCCTCACATACATCATACCCCTGATCCCAGTCCTACTAGTCGTGGACGGTCTGATCTCAGCGTACAGAACACGCACACCGTCGCACATACTTCACTTGGCCAACCTGGCCTCACTGAGCTTACATCTGGAAGGAGGGGACAAGGAGGAGGTGGACTGGAAGTGGGATTTCGGGAGGGAGCGGCATACGTGGCCATGGGGCGATATGGTCTGGGCTGTGGGCCGGCGGGATCGCAAAGAGGGCGATGATGGAGGGTTCACGGAGACTGATGATGGGGAGATGTAGCTGTGAGCGTGAGCGTGTAGCAGGCGGGGAGGGGAGGAAGGCGCAAGAAATCGGTTGTCATCTTATGGGACATTTGTTATACTAGTGACGGATAAGGACTATGCACGGCGTTGTATACTAGACCTGATCGCCGGAGGCGAATGTTTGTGGAGTCAGATGAGATGAAACATCTCTTCACGCACGCAGGCGACGGGGAGACTGACGAGTTGAGGAGAGAAGAGCTTCAACCGGTACGTCGACGCGGGTAGGCCCTGGTTAGAGTAGATGTTTCAACAGTATCATTGCATGAACAGTGGTATACAAAGGCAACAGAAAGGTACATCGATATACAACAAGACAAAAATGTGGATAGTGGAGAAAAGATATAGGTCCCCAACACTCTCCAAAAACCGATTACGAGCAAGATCATCGCACCACATACTTCTTCCTTGCAGAAGAAATCAGGCGCCTCGCCTCGACAAAGCGCAAAAGGGTCCTCTCCGAGGAGAGAAGGAGAGCGTGTATAGCTTGGTTATCGCCAGGTAAAGTCAGACCGGGCCCTGCGTTGCGAACGCAGGGTTCCCGTAGGTATTGGAAACGGGAACGCGTCTTTGCTCATCGTGAGCGAGCACAAAGACGAACTTTTGTGTTTCTACATCACCAACAACCGACATCAGCATTCATTCATTCATTCATTCATTCATGTGTTCACCTCGTCCATCGCTGGACAAGGAGTGAGAGAGATGGGAAATGTTGTGGGTCAGAACTCACCCGTAAAATTGTTCAACTGAGAAAGAATGATTCGAATGTATTACGCTTATATACTCTGGACTCTGGCACTGCAACCAAGCGACCGAGCAAGAGGAAATTTTCGGTCACGTGACATACTGACAGCGTGTGGCAGTATGTGTGAGCACACAAAGTTAGGCGTGCAAAGCACCGTATCCACGACGAAAGAGATGCATGAGATCATCTTCTCGATGGGAACCAACTATGTACAGAGTCTGAGAACCACCTGACGCAAGTGCGCATGCAAAGGCTCTCCAAGTACCCAGCGCGATTGCCAGAGCGACCGTGACAGATGCGTTCAACTCTGCTGCAGTTGACGCTCAACGGCAACGCTGAGGAACACCTAGTCATTTCGGACGTGAGAGGCTTTGACGAAGCATCGTCGTTTCTACGTTAGATTGTAAACGCAGCATCGAGTAAAGATTGATGAGATAGGCAGCACTCGTCACTTTGGCCGTTGAAGTAGGATGACTTTGGGTTCGTCTCTCCCCTTCTCGCGGGAGTCAGCTCTTGCGCGCCTATCACCGCGTTCGTTCTTCATATCGACGGGTCGGTCGTAAAGATCGATTCGGCCCACGTCTTTGGTCAGAGACTGGTCTCGCGTGGAAGGCCGATCAGGCCGCTGAAGGAGCACGAAGCCGCCGCCACCGCCGCCACCGCCACCTCCTCCACCATTCCCTCGGTCTCCACGAGTCCGCTCGCGTCCTCTGCCACGACCATGTCCTCGGCCGCCTTCACCACCGCGATGTCCATGATGCTCTCGATGACCGGGTTCGCGGTG